>SJYQ01008292.1:349216-418350 GCA_006410935.1 Redunca redunca
CTTCACAGTCCAACTCTCACATCCATACATGACCACAGGAAAAACCACAACCTTGACTAGACGGACCTTAGTTGGCAAAGTAATGTCTCTGCTTTTGAATATACTATCTAGGTTGGTCATAACTTTTCTTCCAAGGAGTAAGCGTCTTTTAATTTCATGGCTGCAGTCACCATCTGCAGTGATTTTGGAGCCCCCCAAAATAAAGTCTGACACTATTTCCACTGTTTCCCCATCTATTTGCCATGAAGTGATGGGACCAGATGCCATGATCTGGTCAGTAGTGCTGCAAATGCTCCTGCTAAGTGACCTGAGACTTTAAGCGTTTGAGACTTGGCAAAGTCACTTGTTATATTAGAAAGGCACAGGCCAGCTCCCTGCACTTTCCAGGAAACTGCTAAGTGATACTAGAGCAGAGTGATTAGCAGAGAAGCCGTGATGAAGGGGCGTGTAGACCTGGCAGCAGGCTGTTCATCCAGGCGCAGCCGGGCACGGGGGCTGTATCGTGAGGTTGCTCAGGAGTGGTGGTCTCCTCCTGCGAGGGGTGTAGGAATCCCTCCATCGTTAGCTTGAATGTGTTTTTTCTCTAACCCCACCAATGGGTGTTGAATTTTTGAATTCTTCCTATGTGCTACCCTAGAGTGGTCAATGAGAGTTCAAAGGAGCCGACAGGGCCCTGCCCTCCAGGCCTGACGGCCGTCTAGGATAGTTACAGACGCCACTGGCCATCAGGGAGACCTGACCCTGCATCCCGACAGTGGAGGAGGGGATTAACAAGCTCTGCTGGGAACCCAGGGTGCGTGAGGAGCTCCATGTGAGAGGAATGTGAAGAGGAGGTGGTCCTACAAACGGGCATGATGCAATGAAGAGACCTCTGGCCGAGGAGTCCTGGGCTTGGGTTCTATTCCTTGATGTTTTCAGTGAGACCTTTGGCAGGTCACCTCAACATTCTTGGCATCTGTGCAATAAGAGAGTGTCTTGGGATGGGTTGCTAAGATTCCTTTCTATCCCCTCAGTCTCTGATTATCAGAGAAGGGTTCTCAGGAGATGGCCTCTGATCAGTATGTGAAGAGTATGGTCAGTTCTAGGGGTCAGAGAAAGCAGCTGTCTGGGCAAGGGGGAGTGCCACCATCAGGCCAGGGGTGACAGGCACACACTGGGGCCTTCAGAGAAATCCTCATCCATTCAAACGGTGGCTCTGCAGACCAGCCTGCCATTTCCCTGGTGGTTTCTTCCAGAATAGGAACTGGAGCCAGCGTACTATGGCCCCAGGGATACAACAAGCACCCTCCGCCCAGGTCATGGCTCTGCTGAAGACCTAGTAGCCAGGGCTGCCCCCCAACTGTGAGGGTTGAGTCGCCAACTCCTCACTGAGGAGTCTCCCCAGCCGGGTGGTGATGAAGACCAGGCCTCAGGCATCTCAAAGCTCCCCCACCCAGCCTTGGTTCCTCCTGGCATGAACTGAGGCCCGGAGCAGAGGCAGGAAGGAGAACCAGGCCTGCAGCTCACTCCTCTGTGCCTCGCCAGCAGCCCAGCCATAGAAGGAACCATCAGCAACGGCCCAGCTGGCCACTGTTTCCCCAGCTCAGCCCTGGCGCAGGCTGCCTCACTTTCCTATGCATGGAACCCGGTTCCTGTTAGCTGTACAGGGCTTGGCCATGGCAAGTGTCGACTCAGCATGGTTTCAGAGCCACTGGTCAATATGAAATATATATTTGTGTGTGTGTTTTCCTTACCCCTTGGCTCATTATCTCCTTATAATGGTCTTCATGCTCAGTGAGCAAAATTAGATGACATGTGTTTACAAAGAGCACTCCGTTATCGTGGGCCACGTACAGAGTACTATACTGTAGCCCAGGTCTGTCCACACACACGCACACACACACACACACTGCCAGGTCATCTTCCCTTGTCCACTAGGGCAAGCACGGGAAGGGCCCCTAATTTTAACCCAAGTACATGTCATTAAAGACAGTTACCATCTGTGAAGAAACCTCACAGCATAGTTAGACACCAAGTAGAATGTATCTGGGGGTTATTCACAATGTATGTGTAATTTCCCACGCCTGCCTGCTTTCACTCCATTCAGGTCTTTGTGTGAACAGCCCCTCCGCTGAGATGCCTTCCTGCTTTTTTAGCCTATTTCAGCATCTGCATCCCATCCTCCAGCCCTCTTAGTACAAGTCAGACATTTTTCTGTCTCATGCACTCCATCTCATCTTCACGCTGCCTTAAGAGAAAGATACAAACATAACCCCCATTGCACAGATGAGGAAACTGAGGCATAAACAGCTGATATAAACTGCCCAAAGTGACTCAGGAGCCCCCACAACCTAAGTCACATCACCACTGGGTCAGTCTGATTGATTAGTCAATGTCACAGTGTATAAATGTCATGGTGCACAAACCTTATGAAGCTTTGTTGTCTTCATAACCCTCAGCACTGCCTGAAATGCGCTGTGTCCTTGTCCGCTCGCCCAGATGCCCTCGCCGTGATGGCAGCTGCTGGCGGGCGGGCCTGCTTCTCACCGCTGCGCTCGGTGTCTGAGCAGCAGTAGGGACAGGTTGGTGTCGGTTACACGCTGACTCTTCGGTGGTTGTTTAAGGAGCCAGGGGTGCGTGAGACCCGGCAGGGAAATCATGCAGGGGAGCAACTGGGGCGGTGGGGCGCATTCCTTTGCCCCTCACGGATGATGAACCAGCTCCCCTCCCTGCCTCGTCAAGGATCCTGACAAGTTCCAGTTTGGCCGCACCAAGATCTTCTTCCGGGCCGGCCAGGTGGCCTACCTGGAGAAGCTTCGGGCTGACAAGTTCCGGGCGGCCACCATCATGATCCAGAAAACTGTTCGGGGCTGGCTGCAGAAGAGGAAGTACCGCAGGTTGAAGGCAGCCGCCTTAACCCTGCAAAGGTACTGCCGAGGACACCTGGCCCGCAGGTGAGCCGCTTGCCAGAGTTCTTGGGTCCGTGGGGTGGGGTGGGGTGGGACAGGGCAGGGGGTGGGGCCTGGCTCTGAGCCGCTGGCCTCAGTCAGCCCCTGTGGGTGGAGCGCTGCCCTCCTGGGCCCTGTCTATATCCAGCTTTCCCCCAGCAGCCAGGCCCGTCTCTCCTCCCCTTCTCACCTGAGCCAATAGGTCTAGTTCCCAGGTCTCCTGTCTCCCCCAGTCTGTCCCCACCCACCAGTGCTAGCCTAGGACGGGCTGGTTTTCTGGCCAAACCTCCGTTTGCCCTTTGCTTAAACACTTAAGTAAAACAATCCTCTTCCTGAAAGAGAGATGAATTCAGCCTTTTTCTCACAGTTAACATACACTCAGCTTCATGACTTACGCCACCCATTTCAGAATCTCTTAGGAGTTTGGTTAGTAGGGCTGAATGAAAAGGCCTGGGGAGGACCCTTCTATGAGCTGTTGCACTCAGCCAGCATGGGGAAGTGGGGAGGGGGAGACTTGTCTGACCACAAGCAGCTCCCTTGGGGCAAAGGCTCATGCCAGTAGGCTGCCCTGCCCCAGCCCAGCACCACACGAAAGAGGCTACTTTGCTGAAAACGTCCCCTCCTAGTGATGTCGTTGGGTTGCTGAAGCACTGAATCAGTATGAGCGTCACCAGGGAGATGGGCATGGAGGACACCCCCAGCCCTCGCCATGAGACCCACCCCCCCAGCCTTTACATGGGTCATCAGATTTTGGACCCAGCCCTGGCTCAACATCAATGACCTCTGCAGATCCCGGTTTTCTTGAGGAAGTGACAATAATCTCTAGGACACCTTGCATTTGGAAGCCTAAGTTTCCTAAGTGACTGCTCAGGCCTCTCTGCTTGAATGTAGAAACAAGCCCAGAGCAGGGACCCACTGTACTATAAAGTTGGAAGATTGCTCCGGCTCCCCCTCATGTCCTTGTTATAAGCTGTTTATCCAAGCAGAACCAGAGATGATGAATGCTATTAATTACCTGTGAACAGTTGAGAGGTGGTCTCTAGAACAAAAGCTACAGAAATGAGAAGGTTGTCAGTGGTATCCACACTAAGTTGTCATCCACAGTTAGGGCATCACTGAGCACCCTGGTGCACAGGACTCTGTCCTGAGTAGTGGGATGGCCCACATTCTCCCTGCAGGGAGTTTGTATTCTAGAGAGAGTGTTCAGGGAGAGCTGCACTAGGAATCAGACTCATTTAAGCAAGTAGAGCAGGGCTGAATGAGTTACTTCCCACTCCGGAGTTGCACTAGATTATGTCCAAGGTCCTTTCTAGCTTTTAATATTCTTAGGCTCTCATTGAGCACTTGCTATGCGTCTGACACCAAACAGAGCCCTTGCAGGGGGTAGAAAGTGTTGGACTGACTTTATGTCTGCCTTGAGGGCTGAGATGGGGAATGTAGAAATGGAACAGAGGGAAGTAGATGCCCATGTGCAGTGCATCCCCAGCAGAAAGGCTGGGAGGTGAGAAAGTAAAGAGAGATTGCCACAGGCCTGGGAAGGTGGTATTCATTCAGCAGATACTCCCCATGTGCTGCTGTGCCAGGCTCTATACTAGATGTAGGGGTACAAGGATGCTAATACCCAGCCCCTGACCCCTCCAAGCCTGGTGAGGTCCAGGGACAGACCCGTGTGAGCATGTGATGTCCTTGAGGGCTGCCCAGGTTATAGGAGAGGCTAGTGGGTCGGGGAGAAGACGGATGAGGATCAGAGTTGATCAGACTTAGACTGAGTTGTAAATACGTGGCAAGAGTCTTTGGACGAGGTGGAAGAAGCCAGTTCTGTTCTGAGCTGTGTCTTGAGGCCTCGCTACAGTCAGTAACGGTGACACGAGTTGGCCTAGTCGGCAGGTGACCAGGCAGGGCCGAGGGGGAAGGGGTTTGTGTTCACGAAGGACCCACCACTCTCTCCCTTCCCAGACTGGCCAAGCATCTTCGGAAGACCCGGGCGGCCGTGGTGCTCCAGAAGCAGTACCGCATGCAGAGGGCCCGCCGGGCCTACCAGAGGGCCCGCAGGGCCGCCATCGTCATCCAGGCCTTCGCTCGGGGCATGTTTGTTCGGAGAATCTACCACCAGGTGCGTAGCCGCCCCCAGGGACTCGGGCTGCAGACTCGGCCCTGAGCAGCAGCAGACGGCTTGGCACCAACCTCAGCACTTGTTGGGCATTTCTCACTTTTTTCTAAGGAATTTCGCAACTGTGCTCCCACCGAATCCTGACCAAAGTCTCATGAGGCACAGGGACTCAGGGTTCACCAGAGAGACAGAAGGCATAGGCGATGCGTGTGCGCATGCACGTGTCTGGATAAGGTTTATTATGAGGAACTGACACATGTAGGTATGATGGCTGAGCAGTTCTCGGTGTACTGTGTACACACTGGAGACGCGAGAAACCCAGGGGAGTAGCTCTGCCCGAGTCTGCAGGCCTGAGGACCAGGCAGTCATGGTACAGTCCCAGTCCAAGGGCAAGACGGCTCAAATGTAAGGAATCTGCCTGCGATGCAGGAGCCCTGGGTCCGATCCCTGGGTCAGGGAGATCCCCTGGAGAAGGGAATGGCAACCCACTCCAGTATTCTTGCCTGGAGAGTCCCACGGACAGAGGAGCCTGGCATGCTACAGTCCATGGGGTCACAAAGAGTCAGACACAACTGAGCGACTAACACTTTCTTTCATTCCGCAAACGTTTATTTTGCAGGGCATTACAGTGAGGACATTGATGATGCTTTGATTTTCTGAGTGGTTTTTTAACTGTATGGGAAAAAAGAAAAACCGAATTACAAGCCAAGTTAACTGTAAACCATTAACCCACTCGACAATCCCACACAACCGTCTCACTTTGCCTCCAGCTTACTGTCACCAGGAGCGGATCCACATCTGTTGAATGGGAGGCTATCAGCTGGATAATCTTTAAGCCCCTCTGACTTTGAGGGTGTTTTTAGACTGTGGTTTCCTAGTGAGTTAAAAAAAAAAAAAAGAAATGAGAGTTTGACAGCTGCCACCGGACTTAGTTGCAGCTTGTTCATAAGACAGACGGCCACCAAAGCCTCAAGTCATAGGGCGGCTGTAGGTCGCCGACTTTGGCTCTCACCTCTCTGGAGCTGTGCGCGAGCCCCTTGCTCCCACTGTGCAGCGCGGACCCACCAGGTGTGTGCTTGTCCCCCGCTAGGTCCTCAGGGAGCACAAGGCCACCGTCATCCAGAAGCATGCTCGGGGCTGGATGGCTCGCAGGCGCTTCCAGCGGCTGCGGGGCGCGGCCATTGTCATCCAGTGCGGCTTCCGGAGGGTCAAGGCCAAGCAGGCGCTGAAGGCCCTCAGGATCGAAGCGCGCTCGGCGGAGCACCTGAAACGCCTCAACGTGGGCATGGAGAACAAGATTGTCCAGCTGCAGCGGAAGATCGACGACCAGGTCAGTGTCTCCACTCCCAGCCGGGGGTTGGGACCGGGGCAAGACTTCATGGGCACATTTGAGAGAGACCCATGGCTTCCCCAGGGGAGCTCTCAATTGATGCCCATGCAGCTTCATGAGGCCATTCTACGGGTAACTGAACTGTGGATCTGGAGCATCAAATACTTGGCCAAGGTCACAGAATTAAGAAGTGCTAGAACCAGCACTCCAGCCCAGGTCTGCCTGGTCCCACAGCCATAACGAGGGTGATGTTGGTTTCTTAACCCCAAATGTCACTAGAGAGTTAGTCCTTTCCTGTGTCATGGCTCAAATGGGTTTCCAGAGTTGAAAGCAGGCTCATTGGTACCTTGGGCTTGTAGGGTATTAGCAACCTCAGTACCAGGCTCCTGCAATGCCTAGAGGGTTTCTGGTGCCTTCTGAGAAAGAAAAGGTGAGGATGGAGGGAAGGAAGGGGGTGAACGTGCCTGGTGCAAGGGATGGAGAAAGAGAGAGTTGGCATTGCCTTGGCGGTCACTGGTCTTATTGTACCTAATCTATGCTAAGCACTTTTTAAAGCTTCTCATGATCCCAGGAGGGCAAGAAAATAAATGAGCCATTTTACACCTAAACCAGCTGCCCTAAATAGGAGCCCCCAAAGTAGTCAAATGTTACTGCCTCTCTGTTCTTGCAAAAAAAGACCAACCTTCTGGAGAAGGAATTGTCACCCTGGGTGTTTGTCTCTGTGTGAGTCCCATGGGTGTCTCATTTGGCTCGGCTCCCTGGTGGAGAAGTGAGACAGAAAGCTCGCACAGGGTTGGTCCACAGTGATAGGTCAGATCAGGGAGGAAGACGCAACTGCTCAGAGCATCAGGAGTAGACAGGAAAAATGGCTTTCTGGGCTCAGCCATGTGGAAAACACAGGCGCAAGGTGGACCCGTATTATTGCTCTCATCACCATCATTCTTATTACCTTATGGCTATTGACGACTGGCCAGGAAAGACATTCTCATAGTCAAATTGCCCCCATTAACTTTCTGAGCAAACAGTGTGGCCCAAGGAAGGAGCAGCCTTTGCGAGCACCATTGTGCCATGCCTGGAGCCCCATGTACTGGCCGCCTCTTCCAGCCATTGGCCCCTGTGTTGTCATTGCTGATTTCCGAAGTTGACTCAAGATGTTAAAAATAAATCTAGTATTTTATACTCCACGTACTGGAACATTAGATTTAAAAGACCTGTTTTTAAAAAGAGCTTTTTACCTTAAGCTTCCTACTTGGCAAACATCTATGAGCAGTGGCCGGTGTTACCCTCCTTGGGCAGGGTGCCCTGTGTGCAGAGGGTGAGGAGAGAAGGCAGGGAGGGGTAGTTAGGTCTTGTTTTCTTATGTCCCTCCCCCTGTTGCTCAGCTGTGTGCCAGACACTCTCCTCACCTGTTAAGTCATTTAACCCTCACCACACCCTGTAAGATTTAACATTATTCCCATTTTAATCTGAGGCACAGAGAGGCCAAGTAGCCTACGAGGTCGCAAAGCTAGAAAGTGGCATGGTTAAGATTGAAACTTGGCTATTTGGTTCCAGAGAATGTTCTGCCACCTCCAACCACATTTGGGCATATCTGCATATTGGGAGATTCTTCAGACATGTGAGAATTCCTCAGTCCAAGAAAGACTCTTAGCTTTGTCTTGAGTTCATTCTTGTAGATAGGGTCATCCTTGGACCAGCCAGTGTTTTGTAGTGGAGTGTGTGAGCTGGTGTCAAAAAAAATGCGTGGCTCTCTGTCTTGAGAGGAGTCATAAACAACCCATGGCACCAGGACGTTAGAGTCTCATTGTATTGCAGCCTCTTAGAAGGCAGGGCTCACCTTTTGTAAGCGAAGGGGTTTCTGTTTTCTGTGTAACGCCTGGAGACAACTCAGGAGGCTGCTGCCCAACACACACACAGATTCTTAGCCAGGAGGATAGGAGACACGTGTGCCAGGAACGACATAGGTGAAAACATCCCCAAGTGTTCAGCAGAGTGGCCTGAGATCATGGACTGAGTCCCAGATGGATGGAAGCCTGAGTTCTGTCTCAGTTATACTTGCCACCAAGCTGACGGCTAGGGATTATGGCCAAATCTCTAACGGGGCCTTGAGTTCCTCGGAGGCTGCTGCTAAGTCGCTTCTCCGACTCTATGCGACCCCATAGACGGCAGCCCACCAGGCTCCCTCGTCCCTGGGATTCTCCAGGCAAGAGTACTGGAGTGGGTTGCCTTTTCCTTCTCCAATGCATGAAAGTGAAAAGTGAAAGTGAAGCCGCTGAGTCATGTCTGACTCTTAGCGACCCCATAGACTGTAGCCTACCAGCCTTCTCCATCCATGGGATTTCCCAGGCAAGAGTACTGGAGTGAGGTGCCATTGCCTTCTCCAAGATCTGTAACTTCTAACTCAAAAATTCACTGATCCCATAAAGTGGTTCTCAACTCCAAGCTGCACTGTAGAGTTACCAGGGGGCGCTTTTTAAAAAGTGTCCTCAGTGACCCCACTGCCAAGAAGACAGCAAAGGAGGAAACTGTGGGCTAAACCCAGGGTGAGGTTAGGGCCCAAAAGTCAAGTCGAAAGTGTTGCGCACACAGCTAAAGAGCCAAGACGTGAGCTTGGCCCCAAGTTCCCAAGCAAACAGGAAGGAAATAGGATAACTTGAGAGCCAGGGAAAGCATTTGGAAGGGTTGGTGCTGTCCCTGGTGCTGAGACAGTTTTCTGAGGGTGTTCATAAGCTGTGATGTAATAAGCTACAGCCTTCACAGTATCCTTCAGCAGTAAGTGCAGTGATAACTCTTGGGATGGTTTATTGCAGTGTCCCTGGTGTAGGCCTGTGGTGTGACACTTTTTCAGCCCCAAATGGTATAACCTATGAACTTGACTCTTACCAGTTTGTCTTTATTCAAGCATATGTACAGTGAAATGGCCAGTTGAGCTTACAGTTTTGTTTTGTTTTTTTTTTAAATGAGGGTCAAGTTCCTTAGACCTTTATAAGGCTATATTACACTACATTTTAGTGGAAAACACATGACACAGATGTATGGATTCAGTCAGTAGTCTTTTCAATCAATTTGATTCAGTATACTTCATATGCATTTGGTTAAATTAAAGTAGTTAATATTTTATGATTCATGTACATCTGAAAAATTGTAGGGGCAAGTCGCATGTCTAGGAGGCCAGTTTCTTTGTTTTCACTGACACGCAGGCTGAGGCCCCAGGGAGGCCCTCAGTCTCCCTGAACCTTGGTGAAACCCTCTGAGGATGGAGTTACTGTGGTCCCTCTTTCACACTGAGGAAGCTGGGCACACGGAGGTGCAGTGATCAGGACAGAGCTGGGGCCTGAACACAGGTCCGCCCAGCTCCAGCCTCTTAACTCCTTGACTTCCCTGAGCCTCACCTCAGCCTGCGTGTCAGTGAAAACAAAGAAACTGGCCTCCTAGACATGTCATCTTTGCATGCGGGTCCTAGGTTGTCATTGCTGCCCACAGCAGGGTGTCGCACCACGTCGTATGCCTCTCTCTACACCCCACACCTGCTCCATCATGAGCGCCTCCCCCCTGCCCCCCAGCCTGGTCCTCATCCCCACTCTCCCTGGGATCTGACCCAGGCCATGCCACCGGGAGGAACCTCACTTCCTGCCCACAACAGAGCAGTGATGAGGCGGCTAGTCCAACTCGCATCCCCACCCCACTCCCCTTGTGCAGAGACCCTTCAGCCTCCCGGGAGACCCAGATCTGGGTGGGTGGTACAGACCAGTTTGGGGTTGTTAAGACAGATGCCGCCTAATTGGATTTCTCATTGGTGATGACTTGGAGCAAGGCTGACTGCCAGCCCAGACATGGGGGTGTGTTGGGTTGTAACTGGGATGTTTCCTCAGATGGTGGGAGGATCTCTCTGTGATAGATCACTGCTGGGATTGTGCTGCCTGGACACCAAACACGGGTCTCAGCCTTGAGGTCCCAGGCATCCACGGGGTTGTACTGGGTCCAACACCTGTTCTGCTGCTGCCCCTCACTGCTCCCCATGACGCTCCATAGCTGATGTGAATGAGTCATTGGTTCCTGATGCCAAGAGCTCTGTTTTACTCAGAGCTCCTGCAGAGACTAGCCATGGAGAATGATGATGACTGTTTGCTGCCTGCTTGAATATCGGGAGAACTCTGCATCTTTCCCCTCCACGTTCCCTCTGACCGCCTTCAGCTGATACGCTCAACTGCAGCACCTTTCTGCCCGCATTTGCACTTGCACTTGACACGGCCCTGGGTCCTCAGGGCTTTCTGTGTGTGAGCTCACCTACAGTCTCCCTCCCTGTCCCCCTCTGTACCTCCACCAGGCACCCGGAACTACTTCTCACTTGCCTGTTGCTTGAGTGGGTATGTGATTGGGTACCTTGTCGACAGGGACGGGTTTGGCCAGGGCATCTGTTTCTGGAGTCAGACTCTTATAGGACCAGCGGACAGGTGGTGGGAGGGCTCCACCAGCCCCGTGGAGGGCCTCCTTGGAAGAGGGGATGCTAAAGAGATCCTTTGTCTCAGAGCCAGCGATTAGGTTGCAGCTCTTTGTGCCAGTGAGTCCGAGGGCAGGAGGTCTCAGCGTTGACAGAGCAGGGAAGCCTGAAACGCAAAGGATGCAGGTCCAAGAAGCCAAGTACATTGTTCCTGAAACTTAAAAACCAGGTATAAGATCTTCCCAATGGATAGAGAAGGCTGACCACTCTCAGCCAGCTTCCAGCACTGTTCCTGTTCCTAAACACTCCTCGAATGTCAGTCCCAGGGCTTTGTCTTTTCCCGTGTTTCTCCTGGGTTCACAGTACAGTTTTGTTAGGGAGATGCCAAGAAAGCACTCAAGCATTCAGTGGTTGCGAGATTCAATTCCACCTTGGACGTTCCTTTTTTAATTGCCTTCTTGTTTTTGTTTTTTTTTTGGCTGCCCCACTAACCTTGGCGTCCACCTCTTTCTCCCCTCTTCCCGTTTGCTGATGCTCTTGCAGAACAAAGAGCTTAAGACGCTGTCGGAGCAGCTGTCAGCAATCACCTCTGCACACGCCATGGAGGTGGAGAAGCTGAAGAAGGAGGTGGCCTGCTACCAGCAGAGCCAGGATGAGGACAGAGGCCCGCAGCTGCAGGAGGAGGTGGAGAGCCTGCGGACTGAGCTGCAGAGGGCCCACTCGGAGCGCAAGGTCCTGGAGGACACGCACACGCAGGAGAAGGATGAGCTGAGGAAGGTCTGTTGGGGCTGGAGCGGGTAGCTGGGCGGTGGGTGAGCTAACGCAGCACCCCTCTGAGTCAGTTTTGCTTCTTCCAGCTCTACAGCTGCCTTGGACTTTCCTGGGGCTTGTGCCCAAGACAGACTGTCCCTCTCCGTTTAGATGTAAAATACCCCTGCGTTGGGGGAATCCACACAAGCACGTGTCCATTCATCTGGCAAGTGTTGATTGAGTTTCTGCCCTTAGTGGGACACGATGGAATCCCCTGAAAGGTTATACACGTGTGCCTTTGGGCATGTTCCTGATAGCCTAGAATTAGCCACTGAATCAGCTCTGTGGCCTGAGTCCTTGTTGGCAAGAGAAATTGTTTAAAGGTAGTGGCCTTTATTGCCTATAGGAATTAGGGGCAACCTCATGGCATCCCCTGGGCTTCCCCAGTGGCTCAGTGGTAGAGAATCCATCTGCCAGTGCTGGAGACGTAAGTTTGATCCCTGGTTTGGGAAGACCCTCTGGAGAAGGGCATGGCTACCCACTCCAGTATTCTTGTCTGGGAAATCCCATGGGACAGAGGAGCCTGGCGGGTTACAGTCCATGGGGTCACAAAAGAGTCAGACATGACTTAGAAACTAAACAACAAAACACCTAGGCATCCCTCCCCATAATCAAGTGCTTTGGGGAATTTGCCTAAAGTTTAAGTATTGATCGGTTCAGCCTGGCTCATCCACTCTGGTTGGTGTGCTCTGTAGGTTTACTCTCCATTCCATAAAATGTAACTTCTGGGATTGGACCCCCATCACCCATCTCAAATGTCAGGATGCAAAGAGTCCCTTCTCCATTCCTTAGATAGCTGTCCAAACCAGGGAAGTCCCACGTGCCCCTACGGACCCTTCTACAGCCTCAGTGTCCTATGCCATCTCTACAGCATGGCCCTCGTGCTTAATTCCTGTCCATCACTGGAGAGTCACAATGGGTTGAGAATCTGTGTGGGAAGGACTCAGTGTTTCTAATGTTGAAATAATAATTCTTAGTATTTAAAAATTGGGGCAAGCAGAATGCTTTCACAGGAATGGTCCTGAAATAGACACTGGAGTTTTTGGATTCTCACCCCTGCATGGCCATTACTAAGTACACACAGGAAATTTCTCTGACCTTAGTTCACTCATCTGTTTAAAAAAATAAGAAAGAAGAAAAGTTGGTTTAGATCATCTTTTAGGCCCCTTCTACTTGCAATTAGTCAGCTCCACGAGATGGTATTTGATGGCTTCTTCTAGAAGGAAACACGGAGAAGACAATGGAATCCCACTCCAGTACTCTTGCCTGGAAAATCCCATGGACGGAGGAGCCTGGTAGGCCGCAGTGCATGGGGTCGCCAAGAGTCGGACACGACTGAGCGACTTCACTTTCACTTTTCACTTTCATGCATTGGAGAAGGAAATGGCAACCCACTCCAGTGTTCTTGCCTGGAGAATCCAGGGACGGGGGAGCCTGGTGGGCTGCCGTCTTTGGGGTCACACGGAGTTGGACACGACTGAAGCGACTTAGCAGCAGCAGCAGCAGGAAACAGGCCCTTCCTGAGCCCTGCTCTATGGTGCCTCTCTCTTCTTGTGCACCTTTGTCTTCTCTGGCAGGACCAAAAATGGGCAGGCTGCCTTCAGCCATGGGACAGAGCCAGCAACTGCTGGGCTTGCCAAGGTGCTTTTGTCATTTCGTGTCCAGGCAGAACTTCCATACCATCTCCACTTTCCCCAAATCCCAGGGTTTTCCCAAAGTCAGAGGGTGAATCCACATGGGGATTATTAAGTCACATTAGGCACAAAAAGTGGCTGCCGTGCAGCATGTTGCCCCGATAAACCTGCCAGCTCACCCACCGTGAGACCTGGAATTGAAACCATTTGGTGTCATTTCAGGGGGGATCCAAAGAGCTCCAGTACAACAGTCCTCTATGTCTCAGTGCAGAGAAGAATTCAGCAAGAGCAGAATGGCAGATAAGAAGTGATTTATTAGAATAAGATGCTTGTGAGGCTTACAAGTGGGAGGGCAAGAAATGCCACGCCCTCTGAACTTAGTGGGCCACAGTTTTATAATCAAAGCAAAAGTGGTGATGGGGAGAAGACCTTCTCTGTCTTTCTTGAGTGGACGTCGAATTCCATCGTCAGTTCCTTCCCCAGGGAGTGCGGGGGGTGGCTTGTCCCTCCCTGATGAGCAGGCCAGGGCTGCCGTGTTGTGGCTGTGTAGGCGCTCAGTCCTGTCCAATTCTTTGTGAACCAGGGACTGCAGCACGCCAGGCCTCCCTGTCCTTCACTATCACCAGGGTTTGGCTAAACTCATGTTCATTGAGTTGATGATGCAATCCGACATCTCATCTTCTGTCACCCTCTTCTCCTTCCGCTCTCAATCCTTCCCAGCAACAGGGTCTTTTCCAATGAGTTGGTTCTTTGCATCAGGTAGCCAAAGTATTGGAGCTTCAGCGTCAGGCCTTTCAATGAATATTCAGGGTTGATTTCCTTTAGGACTGACTGGTTTGATTTCCTTGCTGTCCAAGGGACTCAAGAGTCTTCTCCAGCACCACAATTTGAAAGCATCAGTTCTTTAGCACTCAGTCTTCTTTATGGTCCAACTCTCACATCCACACATGACTACTGGAAAAACCATAGCTTTGACTAGATGAACCTTTGTCAGCAAAGTAATGTCTCTGCTTTTTTAATACACTGTCTAGATTTGTCAGAGCTTTTCTTTAAAGGAGCAAGTGTCTTTTAATTTCATGGCTTCAATCACCTTCTGCACTGATTTTGGAGCCCAAGAAAATAAAGTCTCTCAATGTTTCCATTGTTTCCCCATCTATTTACCCTGAAGTGATGGGAACAGATGCCATGATCTTAGTTTTTTTGAATGTTGAGTTTTAAGCCAAGTTTTTCACTCTTTTCCTTCACCTTAATCAAGAGACTCTTTAGGTCTTCTTCACTGTCTGCCATGAGGATGGTGTCAACTGCATATCTGAGGTTATTGATATTTCTCCCAGCAATCTTGATTCCAGCTTGAGTTTCATCTAGCCCAGCATTTCACATGATGTACTCTGCATATAAGTTAAATAAGCAGGGTGACAATACACAGCCTTGACGTACTCCTTTCCCAATTTGGAACCAGTCTGTTGTTCCATGTCCAGTTCTAACTGTTGCTTCTTGACCTGCATACAGTTTTCTCAAGAGGCAGGTAATGTGGTCTGGTATTCCCATCTCTTTATGAATTTTCCACAGGTGTTTTTTGTTTGTTTGTTTGTTTTTTATCTCTCCTTGCTATTCTTTGGAACTCTGCATTCAGATGAATATATTTTTCTGAATTCAGATGAATATATCTTTCCTTTTCTTCTTTGCCTTTAGCTTCTCTTCTTTTCTCAGCTATTTGTAAGGCCTCCTCAGACAACTATTTTGACTTTTTTGCATTTCTTTTTCTTGGGGGATGGTCTTGATCACCACCTCCTGTGTGTTACGAACCTCCATCCATAGTTCTTCAGGCACTCTATCAGATCTAATTCTTTGAATCTATTCGTCACCTCCACTATATAATCATGATGGGTTTGATTTAGGTCATATCTAAATGGCCTAATAGTTTTCCCTACTTTCTTCAGTTTAAGTCTTAATTTTGCCATAAGGAGTTCATGATCTAAGCCATAGTCAGCTCCTGGTCTGGTTTTTGCTAACTGTATAGAGCTTCTCCATCTTTGGGTGCAAAGAATATAATCAATCTGATTTTGATATTGACCATCTGGTGATGTCCATGTGTAGAGTCATCTCTTATGTTGTTGAAAGAGGGTGTTTGCTGTGACCAATGCGTTCTCTTGGCAAAACTCTGTCGGCCTTTTCCCTGCTTTATTTTGTACTCCAAGGCCAAATTTGCCTGTTACCCAAGGTATCTCTTGGCTTCCTACTTTTGCATTCCAGTCCCTGTGATGAAGAGAACATCTTTGTGTTACTTCTACAAGATCTTACAGGTCTTCGTGGTGCCATTCAGCCCCAGCTTCTTTGGTTTTGCTGGCTGGGGCTGTCTGAGCACTTTGGAAAAATATGTTCAGGTCTCAGTGCACTGAGGGTTTTTCAGTTTGAAAAGTCACCTTCCCTTAGATGATTGCTCTTGTGTGCCCAGAGCCCGTTTTGGAGGCCATCAACTTACCAAGCTCACTGGGCAGGATACGGGTCTCACGCCACCACTGTTTTATCATTGAGGGCACATCCCATGCTTCTGTTGCACGGTTTTGAGTTTAAGCGAGCCTGCTTTCTTGAGTAATCATTAACTTACAGGAATTTCCCATATTTTTCTACTTAAAATCCCCTAGTGAGATAAACTATTAAATCACCTATTTTGTCCCTTCATTCTGTCCCTATCAGAATGAACTTCATTCTTTGGGGTAAAGCACATGCTTAAGGAAACTCCTATTAAAATGTAGCTATTAACACAAGCCTGTAACCTATAAAGCATGAAGTTCCAAACTGTGGTTTATGGATCCTTGAGAACAGATAGGCAATAACCCTTGTATGTGAATAAAAGACAAGAAGGTGAAATCCAAAGCCAGAGAAAAGAGACCAAGATTGAGACTTGAGACTGGCGATCTGGGAGAAAAAGAAAAGCAGGTTCTCCGAATGTGGGTGCCAGTCCCACGAGATGGTGTTAACCCAGCAGATCACAAAACCGGGGTCTCCTGTCTTCGCCCCCATGGAGAGCACTTGACTCATCGAGTCCCCAGCCTCCTTCCCTGCTTCTCCTGGGACAATGGGATTTAGGGACTCAGCTTTTAAAATATCCACATCTCCATCCAAGGGAGCCTAAGGGTTGATAATATCCCAGTCTTCCTCCACAGAGCCAAATAAGGAAGTGGACTCCTCCTACTTGCATTTGAAAAAAATGTTTCTATTGAAGTCTTGACCTGGGTCTTAAATACAATGAGATCTTGGTCCTGGCAAGGAAAAAGAAATTCAAGGACATTGAAAAAGAATAGCAGGCACAGAGGCAGAACAAGAAAAGCACCCTCCCAACTCCAAACACAAGCACATCCTAAACTGGTCACGTAAAGTGTGAAGTCTGCCTTTCTCCAGCAGAACAGGCTTACAGGCGTGCGAAGTCGCTTCAGTCCTGTCCAACTCTGTGCAGCCATATGGATTGTAACCCACCAGGCTCCTCTGTCCATGAGATTCTCCAGGCGAGAATACTGGAGTGGGTTGCCATGCCCTCCTCCAGGGGATCTTTCTGACCCAGGGATTGAACTTGCGTCTCTTACGTCTCCTGCATTGGCAGGCTAATTCTTTACCACTAGTGCCTCCTGGGAAGCCCCAGGGGGAGAACAAGTGGAAGCATGTTTGCCTCTTTCTCCAACGTCTTCCGGACATTTATTCTGGCGGCTGTGGGCATGGGCAGGTGCGGGCTGGTTCTTCTCTGGTTCTTCTCTGCCGAGTCAGGGTTTAGTATTTATCGAAGGCCCCGTGTCTAATCTTAACAAACACTGCATAATCAGACAATTGGTTTCTTCTCCAGCTTATCCAACAGCCTGCTCCTTGCTGAACAAGATTGATGACACGGATGAATCAGGGAGGGAGCTGGCTGCTGGCAGAAGTTTAATTAATGGATTTGATGTTTCTGTCAGCAAGTGCTGTATTGGAACTGGCATCCTGGAAAACTTGAGGCTCCGCACCCCTGACAGGATTCTCATCATCAGCCCACATGGCCAGGCTGCCTTGGGCTGTGGGAGGCCAGGTCCCCCTGGGAGCAGGAATTCAGTGCAGAGCCTGGGCATTCCCGCCACCCCGTCCAGCCAGAGATGTTAGTTGACAGCTGTTCTATTAAAAGGACCTGTTGTCCTGGCCTCTCCCCAGAGTGGTCTGCATCTCAGCCTGCAGCTTCTTTCCTTTTAGCCTGTGGGATGTGTGTTTTGTTTGTTCTTAAAGCTATCCCTATGATAGCTATCCCCATGATATCCCAGTGATCCCTATGCTGACTGACTTGTGCAGCTGTGCTGTTTCATGTCCTTGATGAAGGAAACATGACTCCCGGGCCTGCTGTTGACACAGAGGCCACAGCTCATTGTCCAGAATCTGCTCCGGGGTGAGGCCAGCACGACCTGGCTTGGTGCGGGGCTGTGAGTGGGTGACGAGCAGCCCACAGCCAGATCCCTGGCTCTGAGCAAGGGGCCCTGATATTTGTGAGCCCCCAGGCCTTGAGTATTCAGGCTGGTGCAGTTGGGTCTGGGTTGTATTGTGTCATCAGTCACCTCGCCACCAGCTAGTACTGACCTTGTGTAGTTCCCATGTAAAGGCTTTGGGGTTTTCCAAATACAAGTAAATAGATCTGCCTTTGCAGGTAGTAGGGTTCTCACAGTGGAGTATTTCGAGTTTTCCCCCAAAAGGTGCAGTGCAGGACTTCTTTGGCCCGTTAAGACTCAGAACTGTGCTATCAGGACGCTTCCTGGGTCCAGAGAGGCTGATGGTTTTTAGGAGGATGCCATGCTGCCTCGTGGAAGGACATCATCTCACTGCAGCCTTTCTCAGTGCTCACAGCCCTTCATTCATTCTCTTGTTATTTAGTGAGTGTATCTGTTAGGCCCTGTTCCGTACCCTGGGGCAAAAGTAAGCAATTTTAAAAGTCCTTCTCATTTTTATGGCACTTAAATATTTGGGGGTTATTGGAGAATGCACAGACAGGAATCAGACACAAATTATCCTGCGTGGGCTGTAAAGAAAAATAAAGCAGAGGACAGGGATCCAGAGGGAGCAGGTGGGCAGGGGAGGTTGTTTCATTCGTGATGCCCAAAGATGCCTTCTGAAAAGACATCCGAGTGAGGCGAGGAGCGAGCCGTGAGGAATTCTAGGGAGCAGTTGATACGGTACGTCCACCGACCCCAAGGTGGGAGCAGGTTAGGTGGGATCAAGGCCCCACCCGGAGGCCATCGGGCTGAGATGGAGAAAGCAAGGAGAAAGGTGGTGAGGTCAGAAGAGGAAGGACCTTCTGACCTTGAAGGCAGCACTGGCCATGAACCCTCCAGAGAGGCGAGTGAGTCTGTCTGAGGCTGTTGGTCCCTGCTGCCCCTTCCCAGAACTCCTTCCTGAATCTCTGCTGTCGGAATCAGGCCTCTGGGGCCTGCTCCAGGCTGTGGCCATCCCTGTCCTTCAGATGTCAGCCCCTGACCTGTTGGGATGCAGGTGGCCTAGGAGCGAAGAGCCAGGATCTGGTTGGCTCAGCATCACAGCCTGTGGTACCCCCGTCTGGCTGTGTGACCTTCAGCCAGCTCGCTAACTTTTCTGTGCCTTGGTTTCCTTAAAAGCTGATGACAATGGCACCCACCTCACAGGTATTAAGGAAGCTGATAAAGGCACCTGGGGCCTAGTGCGAGCCCAGTGACGATTAGCTCCTATTCCCTCCGCCAGCCTGGGACTGGGTGGAGGGCAGGGGCTCTGCCTTAGTATCCCTGGATCCCACCCTCGCTCCTCGTCTTGGCACAGTGGGTGCTGAGTGACAGAAGGCGCACCTGTGATGCTGGGCCGGGGGTCCACCCTCTGCCGAGCCTCTCTCTGGGGCTCTTTTTAATGATGGGACAGTCACTCCCCCCCCCTGTAGCAGGGCGAGAGCCCACCCGCGGCCTCCTTTCTCTGTGTAGGAGCCCAGCGCAAGCGTGAGTCCCAGGTGTGTTCATGCTGTGCTTCCGCACGGTCCCTTGTGCACTTTCTGCCGCCTCCTCCTCTCTGCTCAGGTCCATTTACCTTCTTCTCAGTGAATAGGCCAGCAGCCCTTCCAGAACTAGAGGTGTTGTCCCTGCTGTGGGCCACCTTCGTGCTGTGGACCTTCGTGTGAGATGGTCCACACAGCCAGGAGGACAGACGACACAGATCCCGGGGGCAAAAGAGCATCCTCCAATCCACTTGTCCCATGGTTTTCTACCAGAAAACTTGCATTTGGCTCTTTTTGCAGTGCAAATGTACTGGAGTGGGTTGCCATTGCCTTCTCCGTTAGCAGCAGCAACAGTGCAAATGCCCAATTTGAAAAAATTTATTGTTGTTCAGTTGCAAAGTCGTGTCTGACTCTTTGAGACCCCATGGACTGCAGCACACCAGGCTTCCCTGTCCTCCACTATCTCCTGGAGTTTGCTCAAATTAATGTCCATTGAGTCAGTGATATCATCTAACCATCTCAACGTCTGTTGCTCCCTTCTCCTCCTGCCCTCAATCTTTCCCAGAGTCAGGGTCTTTTCCAGTGAGTTGGCTCTTCGCATCAGGTGGCCAAAGTATTGGAGCTTCAGCATCAGGCCTCCCAATGAGTCTTTAGGGTTGATTTTCTTTTGGATTGACTGATTTGATCTTGCAGTCCAAGGGACTCTCAAGAGTCTTCTCCAGCACCACCGTTTGAAAACATCAATTCTTTGGCACTCAGCCTTCTTTATAGTCCAACTCTCACATCCGTACATGACTACTGGAAAAGCCATAGCTTTGACTTTTGAAAAAATAAGGAAAGACAAAACAAAACCAAAAGCCCAGAGCTACATTTGTATCCCCAAAGATTTTAACTAGTAAAGGCAGTTACTGAGCTAAGGCATGTGTTTCATTTAATTTACCAGGGGCTAAATAAATTAGCCTCATGGTAACATGATTTACATCAATGTTGGTTCCCATGATCTGTCCCAAAAAACCTGTTAGAGGTAAGAACACTCCTAGTAATATTTCCTGGTGAGAGTTAAAAGACCTCCTCCACACACAAAAAAAAAAAGAAGAAGAAGAAGAAGAAAGAAAAGGAGCTGCTGCTTGGTGCTTAATGAGGCCCCAAACCTGGTGAGCACTGCTCTGTTATTTCTCATGCTGAGGGGAGCACACCTGCTCAGTTCTGTGTTGCGAAGTGTCTCACTGCAGCCTGCATCCCTGCCAACAAAAGGAAGGCCACTTGGCTGCAGAAGCTTGTCACCCTCATGTTGCCAGCAATTCTCCATCTGCTAGCTGGCTGGGGAGACTGGAGGTGGCCAGTGTCCGGGGAGGTGTGACTGGGGAAGCACTCTCTGCCCTCCTGGGATGTGGAGCTGGGAGGGGGCCCATGCCTCCTGCTGTGGGCCCACTTCCAGAACTGCTTCTACCAGGAAGAAAAGCAAAGCTCCCCAGTGCCACTTTGATGAATGGTTTAGAATACCGAAGCTGAGTTCATCAGAGGCCTGCCTTCTGGAATCAGGGAGAGAGATGGAGGAAAGAAATGAGGCTTATGCACAACAGAAATTTTTAGTGGGTACATGCTCATAAGTGTGACCCTCCCCAACCAGAGTTTTGGCAGATTGTAGATCGCAGGTGGTTGCAATGAGGCTTCATGATCTGAGGCTGCATTCAGGCAAGTGGAGGTTTCAGGTCCAACCTCATGGTGATGGCACGTGCCTTCTGTACAGGCAGATGACACGTTCCATTTCAGAAGGTCCTCACCTGCCTGTAGGCTGCTCAGAGGACAGGGATGAGGGTGGCGAGGGGTCATGGAAGCGTCTCAGGTGGCCACCTGCTCTCTGAGCTGCCCGCACATTCAGAGGGCTGTTTAGGGGAAGCAGAGTCTAGCCCTATGGGAAGTCTGATTACTTTACAGCCTGCTCTGAACACCCACCTCCTGGAGCCGCTGGGGTACATGCTCATAAGTGTGCAACCTCAGGGGTTGGAGTCCTGCCCTCCTGACCATGGCGCCAGGTGGAGCCTCACTCCGGTTGAACCCTGGGCATTATCTGTAGAGGTTCACTCCACGTGGTTTCTTTTGTTGGTGGATTTCCATTTGGCTTGTACATCAAGAAAAGGGAAAGCTATTTTGATTATTTGCCAAGCTAATTTAAAGGCACACATGAGATCATTGCGTGGTGAACTGCTTCTAATAACAGCAAATTAGATGAATTTGAAGAACGTTTTTTCCAGTAGTGTATGTGCCTCCTGAATTGAATTATTCAATTAAGCAAGCTCATGTATTCTAGAGGTTTTAGTCAATTATAAACACGTTTTTAGAACCAAAAAACCCTTTGATGGAGTCTGGGTTTTTGCATTGGGAAAGCTTGAGCTCCTTTACTGGATCTGCAGGGCTCCTCATTCCTTCAACCAGTGTTGAGTGCCAGCCCAGGCCAGGTTTCAATGATGTGGCAGCGTGGCATGTGGCCCCTGGGTCCTCGCTGAGGCCTCTGGTCCAGGCCAAGCAGGTGGCAAGGAAGCCGAGCCTCTGCCAGGGGGAGTTGGGGGGGCTCTACAGGAACAGGTGGGCCCTGGGAGAGCCACACAGCGAGCACAGGCCCCACCCACACCTGCAGGGCAGGAAGACTTCCCGGAAGAGTGGTGGTGGAGAAATAAACCGGGAGAAGTTATCTAGGGGAGAGCGGGGCGAGCAGGCTTGATGAAATGAATGCGGAGATGCTCAGGCAGCTGCTGGAGGGTGTGCAGAACCGGGTTGCTCAGGGCCTCTCCATCCTGAGGACAGAGGAAAAGTCTTTCCCAGCCTGGTTCTCACTCCCTCCACCCACCCAACTTTGTCTTTTCTCAGACCCCCGCCTGAACCGCGTGTAAACACTGCCACGCGGACCAGCTAAGATTCCCAGGCCAGGCCTCCCACCCCGCTGCACCAGCTGCTCTCCTGTCTATAGACAGCCCGTCCCTCGGCCACCTGGGAGAGCCCAGATCCAGGCCTGGTCCAGACAGCCTGCTCCTCCTGCCCGTCAGTGCCATTCCTGGTGACCTCCTCCTCACTCGCTTGGCAGTGGTGATTCTCAACAAGGGAGTCGTGCTGCCTTCTGAGTTCCTAAGGGGAGAACCACAGACCTCGCTCCTGGGCTCCAGCCTTGTGGAAAGTCTGTCCTGACCCTGTCTACTTGATGCTGAGGGTGGGGGCAGCAGTTCTCTTAACTCACCTCTTGGTGCCTTAAGTTTACCTTTAAAGCCTAGAGGAAGGGAAAAGGGCATTGAAACATAGCCAATTGAAACTACAACTTCTCCAAGGCTTCTGTCCTGTAGCCAGCATCCTTGGGGCCTCCTTTCCTGCCTTTACTGCCACGGGGGTCTAACAGAGCTTGAAGGGCGTGCAGGTGGGTCCTCCAGGATCTGGGTGACCGTCTCTCCCCCTGGATTCTGTGCTACAGTGTCCCAGGTAGCGATTCAGGAGGTCCCCGTCTAGTCTGTGCACAGGCCAGTTATGACATGTTCTGTTACTGATCAAAGAAGGCATTCTGAGGCTCTTTCTACACAGGTTGGGAAGAATCCTCTCCCAAGGAGGTCATAAGATGTAGCAAAGATAGCCAGAACTGATCTCTCGAACCAAAGGGAGTGAGGTTGTTCATGGTGTCATTCAGCATAGTCTGCAGGGATGCTCTTCACTCAGACCAAAACCAGCCTGCCTTACGCTCATTTCTAAAAATCTTTTGCCACAGCTAGCACTTTGCATCACACTTAGTAAAGTAACAGCTTCATTGAATATAGTTCATACAACATAGTTGAAAGTCTACAGCAAGTCTCTTTCCTTCCCCAGCGTCTGGGCTGTGCTGGTCCAGGGAGACCAACATGGGCAAGGCGAAATAAAGATCAGAGATAGGTCTTCATTGTTAGCATCAGGCTTCCTGAGACTCAGATTGGAGAGCTCAGAATTTACCAAGACATGGAACTAAATGCAAGGAGGCCAGTTATTACTGTAAATTCCTGCACATAGCATATGCGCTTGGTGTAAGCTTTTCAGGAGGCTTTTATGGGCATTGGAAAACTGTAAGAAACAGTGAACTCATCTGTCTTGTTTTAATGGGATTTTTCTTTCAGTGTACAATTTTTATCTCCAAATGAAAGCTACTTTGGCTGATTCAGTTTTCTTAAGTTTAAAAAAAAAAAAAAAAACAAGAACATTTAAACATAACCAGCTGAAGTTCAAACCCCACAGAAGGAGCCTTTTCTCAGCCCAGCATCACAGGCAAACATTTCTCCCTGCTGCTCTTTTTCAGCGAGTTGCAGACCTGGAACAAGAAAATGCGCTCTTGAAAGATGAGAAGGAGCAGCTTAACAACCAGATCCTGTGCCAGTCTAAAGGTAAGTGCCAAGTGCTGGATTTTTCATTTTGCATTGGAATTTCTTTTCCACACTGACTTCCCCCAGAGATTTCCACCAGGCATGCAGTTGGCCTGGATGCCACAGTGGGGAAAGGGTTCTAACAAAAGAGAGCTGAAAAAGAAGGGTGATCTTTAAGATCCCGCTGCCGGATTTAGTTTCAGGAGGTACCGTGCAGTGAGACGAACACATAATAGACAATAAGATGCCTGAGATCTGGGTCAGGGAGACCATGTGCTCCAAGAGCGACAATGCAGTGTGCTACTGCATGACCTTGAGCAAGTCCCTCACTGACTACAGTCCTGTTTCTTCATCTGCAAAATGGGCATAAGCCTGTGACATACTTAGGATGGTGCTTGACATGTCGTGAGCCCTTAGGAACCGTCGTTATTGCTATTTTCAAGTTGAGCATCCACGGTAGCTATTGTGGTTTCTTCTACCCAGTGGGTCACCTGTCAGTGTTTGCTGGAGAGGGGGTTGTGGGCCAGATCCCAGGGCCCCTCTCTTGAACATGCATGACCTGGGCTGCCGTCAGCTCCTGTGCTATGCCTGATCAAAGAGGAGCAGGGCATGCAGACCCCGGTTCTCCCATGATTCATTGCGGCCTTCAGCAGGTGGCTCCCCTCCCGTCCCAGCTCCTCCACTGGACTATGCGAGTGCACAGACCTGCCCAGCGTGGTCCTCTTGAAAACATTTAATAGTTGTAAATTTCCCTTTAAAAATTGTCTCTTTCCCACTGATTCGAATCACAAGTGTGGGTGGGACAAAAGCCCATCCACGTTCCCTCCTTCCCCTAACATAACCTGCGGCCTTGTCTCCTGGAGCCTCCTTTAATCTCTCTGCACCAACAGCCACCTGAGCAACCAGGAATAGGGAGGGTGCGCTGGAAGACACCTGGGTTCTTCCGTTGCTGTGACAGCTGTCTCAAGGGAGGGGCAAGCACAGTAACCGAGGGAGCTGTGGTGTGTGTAGCGGCCTCTCTCCCTGGCCCCTGGGGGTGAGAGGGGCCTTCTCCCCTTCTGGAGACTGGAGCCAGGTCCACGCCGCCCTGGGCTCTGCCGTGGGAGAGGCTGTTGAATAACCCGCCCAGTATCTGTGTCGTGAGCTTTTAACCGGTGGTTAGTCACTTGTCTCCGAGTGAGCAGAAGTGCGGGACAGCCACACTGAAGCGGCACTGTGGCTGCGGGCGCTTGCTTTCCAGATGAGTTTGCCCAGAACTCTGTCAAGGAAAACCTCATTATGAAGAAGGAGCTGGAGGAGGAACGCTCCCGGTACCAGAACCTCGTGAAGGAGTATTCCCGGCTGGAGCAGAGATACGACAACCTTCGGGACGAGATGACCATCCTAAAGGCAAGGAGGGCAGTCCCGACACCCACCCACCGGCTCCGTGCCCTTTTCCGCACGTGGCCACCGCCCCAGCACAGCTCTCTGGATCGGTGCCCCCACTACCCGCCCTCCCCCACCCCACCCCGAGAGTCCTCACCCCACCCGTGGGTGGTTCTCACACAAGCAGGTAGCTGGGTNTCACACAAGCAAGTGGCTGGGTGATGAGTTGTTCCCAAGGGCAACTGCTTTTCCAGCTTTGGGGTCTTATGAAGATTTCAGGACTGGAAGGGAAATTCTGCCCACATGAATGTATCCCCTTTCGTATTTCTGTTCTGGAAAAACCCCTGTGTGAGAGCGGGAAGGGTGTGAGGGAGCGCACACTGCGGGCAGGCCCGCGAGAGCCTGATGGTTTGTCCTAATCCTCAACGCGCATGTGAATACATGGGCGTATTTTCATATTTCAAGATTTGCCATTATTTTTTATCCCATATAACTGTTCCCTCTCAAAATGCACAAACAAGACTAAGTTAATTGCATAGAAACCAGGAAGAAAAGCTGAATAGGAACATATATAGAAATCTAAAATTTTCCTACCAAGATCACTTTTGACTCTCAAAGCCAAATCAGATGCAAAGGGGGAAAAAGTTATTTTTAAGTGAACAGTATAAATGGTAAGCTCTATTTCTAATATGCTTACTGTTTTGAAAAACCAAGATCAGTGGCATGCAGGTTGAAGCAGGAGCCGCGAGGGGCTGGAGTGAAGCATTCTCTTCAAGAGGGAGGCTGACAACAAGATGGTGTGCACTTAGGGGTGATGGGGTTAAGGGTCGTTTCAGAAAAAGTCCACCCAAGAGTTGGGGGTTTGCATTGAGGGAACGCAGTCGCACTTTGGGGCTGTGTTCTCCTCGAGGTGTCATTCTGTTGCTTGGCTGGATGGATGGAAGACTGTAGGTGAAATTTCTTATTGGAACAGCTCATTTAGCCACCACTCCAAGAATCAGTGGTACCTATTCTTGTTGACAAATGAGAAGAAGTCTACTCTAGGGTCTACCATTAACTTGAAAAATGATAGCTCTTATTAACATGAGTTCATTTTGAGTTTTCACATTTCTCTCCCTGAACAGCAAACCCCAGGCCACCGGCGGAACCCGTCAAACCAAAGCAGCTTAGAATCTGACTCCAATTACCCATCTGTCTCCACGTCTGAGGTCGGAGACACAGAGGACACCCTCCAGCAGGTGGAGGTGAGGCAGGCAGACTCTCGGCTGGTCTCTGTGCCCCGGGGTGGGGTGAGGTTGGTGACCTGTGCGGAGCCCCCGAGGCGCTGTTCTGGCTGATAACCACAGTGCCTACGGCTCATTTCTGGCAGCACGGCCGCTTGGACTGTGGTGGACTTCTTGACCCTCTTATCAGCTCTCTGGGGTTGATATTTACTGTGCAAGGCAATAAGTTATTGTTCCTACTCCACATAAAGGAAAATCCCTGTTTCCTCTTGCAAAACTGAGGACCCACTGCAGAGAGGTGAAATAGCTGGAGGAGCTAAGTCATTAAAACAGATGTAAATTAGCATCCCCACTTACTATCACAGTGCCTATAGTCATATCAACAGATACACAAGAAAATTTTCCTTCCTGACTTAGCAGCTGGATAAAACTCAGAGAACAGCAACAAATATTTCAAACTACAGATATCTGAGGAATGACTGTATCTTTGTCAGTAATGGCCTCTTAGAGTCACTCGATGGTCTTTATAGTCTGTGTGTAATTTTATCAAAGGTATGTAGACACACGATTTTTCCTCTGGCATTTGAAAAGCAGAAAATGACAAGCATGTAAAACCTTATGTAGCATGTGGAGATAGATGTAGAAGAGATAAAAACAAATGTGACAAATGAAAAACAAAAAATAAATGTACTTTGAGACATCCCTGCGCCAGACGCTGCTGCCAGATGCTAGAGAAACAGTAGGGACTGACCCAGAGGAGGTCCTTGCCTGCATGAAGCTTGTCTGATGGAAAGCTAGACAGTAATCAGTTGATGGAAGGTGCTGGCTTAAGTCCCTTCATTTTACTTTGCAATCTCCTCCTCTTTCAGAGGCTTTGGTCAGCCTGAACGCCAGATGCACCACCCAAGTGTTTCTCTGTGTGACAAGTTTACATGCAGACATAAGCACTTCCATCGGTGGATTTATGTTCTTTAAGGAAGCTGAGGCTAGGTCTTGGGACTGGCCGAGCAGTACACCCAGTGCTGGCTAAGCATGAAGCATTCATTAAGTGCTGGATGAACCAAGTTTCGTTGTCCCATATGTACACACGTATGCTTTCTAAAAAAAACTTTTCATTTTGTATTGGGGTGTAGCCGATTAACAAACAATGTCGTGATAGTTTCAGCTTAACAGCCAAGGGGACTCAGCCATAGGTATACATGTTTCCATTCCCCCCTTTTAAACATCCACGTGGATATGCTTGTGCAGATATCTGTGTTTGCCACCTCCACATTTGACAAACTCTTGAGGACAAACCTAGGCATGAATCTTAAGGAAGAAACCTACTGGGAAGTGGTGGTGTGGAGCCTGTTGGATAAGTGGGTTGCCTGGCAGGACAAGTGTTGGTTTTGTTTTGAGGTGCAGTTGTGTGGCGTTTGACAGCCCATTTATAGTCATTAGCAACCACACTGGTCCTTCATCAGGACGCATTACATCCTAGGTCTTACAATGTCTCTGGTTCGAGACTTTTCTCTAGAAATGAGCTCTTTTAACTTCCAAATAAAGTGGCTGCATCTTTATCCCTCTGTTCCTGGAGTGTACGATCAGTCATCGTAACTGTCTCACGGAAACAATACAGGTGACTGAGACGCAGATGTTATCCAGACAGAGAGTGAGCCTGGAGCACCAACTTTAATATGAGAATGCCACATGGATGGCATTGGCTTTGTCTCAGAAGTCTGGATTGGTGATGTCTGGGAGGGAGACGGAGGACAGACAGCTGACACGAGGGTGCCGTGTGTTCCCTAAGGCATCCGTGCTATTAAAACCTTCTCTTCCTGCTTCCTGTCTTCCCCGGAAGGAAATTGGCCTGGAGAAGGCAGCCATGGACATGACTGTCTTCCTGAAGCTGCAGAAGCGGGTGCGGGAGCTGGAGCAGGAGAGGAAGAAGCTGCAGGTGCAGCTGGAGAAGAAGGAACAGCAGGAGAGCAAGGGAGTCCCGGTGCGTGAGGGGCTGCCAGCCTGCGGGGCACGCCCCAGCGTGCTGGCCTCAGCGTGACCTCGCTCGCTCCGGCCAGGGCACACGGGCCAGGTGTGACCCTGCAGGGCTGTGCTGGGCCTGGGTGTCAAGGAAGCGCTTCATCTCGTGTTGGTGACCTATTGAGTCTTCTCTGCCAGTGCCCACATCGCCCCAGTCGGACAGGAGTCTGCTTCCCCAGTAACCCCAGGGCAGAGAAATTTCCACTAGTGAAGCCAACTGGGAACCTGAGTCATTGTCACCCCCTTGCAAAGAGAACCAGGGTATGATTAGGGTATAAATACAGGTGACCCTTGAACAACTCGTGTTAGAGGTGCCCAACCCTCTGCACAGTTGAAAATTCACCTGTGACTCTAGTCAGCCGCGGTTCTACATCTGAGGAGTCAACCAATCGCAGATTGTGTCCTGCTGCAGAATTTACCATTGAAAGACATGCAAAATTAAGTGGACTCATGCAGTACAAACCCAGGATGGTTCAAAGGTCAACAGTGTAGGCAAAAGTCAAATCTGAGAAAATCGATGGCCTTTTGTACCTGGAATCCAGTGTGGGCTTGAGTTTAACCCCACTGGGTCAGGAGCAGCACCAGTTTGTAGACAGTCACCCTTCTTTCGCAGGACTGTACCTTCTTCTCTGAGTTATCATCCGCATCTTGGGTCTTGAAAAGATATTTCTTGAAACCTTAGTATCTCCAGATGTATGGCTCCATGTATGGACCTACTGGGCACCTGTGCAGCACTCAGCCTTGTGCTGGTGTCAGACTCATTGTATGTGTTGAATGTTTATTAAATGAGGGAAATTCAAACAAAAGAGAAATTCACAGATTGACTAGATTGTAAATTCGAGGGATGTGTAATCTAGTTCAGGAGGACCAGATATAACACAGATGAAAAATAAAAAAATGCCATTGGTAGTATTTTTAATAAGTGCCAGGCTGAGTACAGACAGGTTGGTGCTGTAGGAATAGAGAGTCCACTGCCATTAGGAGTGATGCGGAGGTAAGCGCCACTCGCTGTAAGGGCCACTTCTGATGGGCTTCGAGGCCATTCTGGACAAGGATCACATCATTAGCTGACCTCATAGCGGTATGTGGAAGGCCTTGGGTCTGTTCTCAGGCCCTCATTGTCCACTGTGGGGTTTGACCCCCTCCCTGGATCCTCAACCCCATCCCCATCCTACCCCATCCGACCCCATTTCTAATCAAGCATGACACAGATGCTGATCTGTGTTGCTGGTAAATTCCTGGGCTTTTTCCTGAGCAGGAAGTGGGGAGGTAAATCTTGCTGATGGATTTAAATCTCTCAGGTGGATTAGATGCAGAATGGAGAGTGAAAGGATTCGGTTTATAAATGACTCATTCAATTAGGAGAGAAGCTGCCCTGACGGGCACACATGAATCAAATAGAAGAAAAGCTCACAGACATCAAACCAGGCCTGACCTGGAAGTTCCTGGCCGCTCGGCTGCCCCTTCAGGCTCACTCTGCAGGCTCCCCACCACAGGGCTGCCAGATAACTTCAGAATCTTGGCTTTCAGACTTCTGCTTGTGTTGACACCAGATAAAGCGGGTATGGTGGTGGTGATTTAGTTGCTCAGTCGTGTCCAACTCTTTGCAACCCCATGGACTGTAACCACCCAGGCTTCTCTGTCCATGGAATTTCCTAGGAAAGAATACTAGAGAGGGTGGCCATTCCCTTCTCCAGGGGATCTTCCTGACCCAGGGATCCAAGCTGATCTCCTGCATTGCAGGCAGACTCTTTACCCTCTGAGCCACCAGGCAGGCTCAAAAAGGATATATCTCTCCTTAGAAAATAATCACTAAGCAAGAGTTAGAACCACAGGTTTAGCTCAGAGCCCTGGAATGTGCATGGAGGATCTCTGCTTAAGAAGAATGGCCTTGTTTCTGTCAGAATTCAGTAAAGAAGGCAGAAGTAGGGAGGGGAGAGTATGGGATCTCTCTGCAGAAACCCTGAAACTAAACTTTCTGAGAGCATGTTCTGGGATCTGCCCTTGGTCCCAGGAGGAATTCTGAGCCACCTGGGTCTTTATTCTGGAGCAGTATGGCCCCAGGCTCAGCTCCAGAGAGAGGCCAGGCTCTGGATGTGGAATGACAGCTAAGACAGTAGGGAGTCTATCAGCATGGGTGCAACTGAGCCTGCCGTGGTGGGGACCCTCTAGGACAGCCAGTCTGTGTGTTTGACTTCCCATCCCCTCTGCTCCCTCCTCTTACCTGGCTACTAGGGGGTTTCCAATGGGCGGTCCACTTAGAAACGTAACTGCCAATCCACCTTAATACAGCGCTTCAGGTTTTGCATAGATGATCTCCATTTTCCAAGAACCTAATGCTCTCAAAGTGGGGCAAACCCCTGCTGCATTAGGACGCCAGCGCAGGCCTCTCCCCAGGGCACAGGTCACAAGCTGACCCTGAGTGGTCACAGCCCCACCCCTGGGGATGCTGGGAGACGAAGCAGAGGCTGGGACCCTGGAGAGCTGCTTTCCCAGGTCACAGGCTGGAAACCGTGGAGCCAGTGTCACTGTCCTTGACCTCGAAGGGGCTGCAGGAGGGGCTCAGATCCAGCCCCTTCCTCTCGGCCTGGGACACACCCCCTCTGTCGCCAGTGGGACTTCAGGCTGCCAGCACTATGGATAATTAAGCACTGTCAGGCTCTAACTCCCTAAACCTCTCTCATTCATGGACTGTCACCCACGACTTGAGATCACCCCAAGCAGTTAACCCTTTATACAGGTTTGTCTACCCCTTCTCAGTGGACAAATCAAGTCCAAGAGCTGCCAGACAATTTCAAGAGTCATTGGCTCAGCTGAGTCCTAATGGGCGAGTATTCCTGTGGTTGTCATCGACAATCCCAGGCGTGGCATCCACGGTGCTCTGTAGTGGGCCAGCTGGTCCACTGCCTGTTGGAGGTTCTTATAAGGACCTGGATGAAGCAGACCTCTCTACAAGGTGCTCAGAGTAACTTAGTTGGAAAACAGATGGTTCGTGTGTACAAACATCCCCCCAGAAAACCGAAGAGGAGCTCGTCAACCTCATAATAAGTACAGAATTATGTTAATCTTCTTAGTAAGCACACAAATGTGATGGTATTAGTTTTGTAGGGCTGCTGAAACAAAGTACCACAAAGTAGATGGCTGAAAACAATATGAATTTATTCGCTCATGGCTCTGAGACCAGAAGTAAAAAATTCAGTGGTCAGCAGAGCGGCGGTCTCCTAAGGGCTCTTGGGAGATGACCCCAGTCTCTGCCTCCATCTTCAGGTCACGTGGTGCTCTTCCCTGTGTGGGTATCTTTTCTCCTTAAAAGGACCCCAGTCATATCTGACAAGGGACCATCCTAATGACCTCATCTTGACCTGCTCACATCTGCAAGGGTCTGTTTCCAAAGAGGGTGACATTCACAGGCACCAGGGGTTAGGACTTCAGTGTATCTTTTTAGCGGACGTGGTTCAACCTGTAACAGTATGATTTGTATTCAACCTGTAGGTGCTCATAAAGATCGTTTGTATTCAACCTGTAGGTGCTCATAAAGATCGTGTGAACGAAGTTATGTAGGGGATGTGGGCAGGCAGGGAGGGGTTATTTATGGAGAGCTCTGTGGTGGCCTAAGGTATGGAGCTGCACTTTGAAGGCAGAAAGGAGGCGGACACACAGAGGGTGAGGGTGCTGGGTTCACGAGGAAGGGTCAAGCCCCTCCTGACCGTGGAGGGAAGTTCTCCTGGGGAGCAGACAGCCTGTGGCCCATGCTCACCTCTCTGCCTCATTATCCACACAGGCAGAACAACCAAGCAATGACTCAGATTTGGACCAGGATGCAGATCTAGCCTACAACAGTCTGAAGGTAAGATTCTTGGAAGACAAGCTTCCTTGAACCCCCCCTGCAGAGGCCCGGTGATGGCCTTGGGTGGCAGCAAAGCCTCCTGAGCTCCCATCTGCTCTAAGTAGGGCCAACAGCACACAATTTCCTCTTCCTGCATTTGTTTCTTCATCTTCGAAATGAAGGAAAATTTCTATGGTGGCTCAAATGGCAAAGAATCCGCCTGCCATGCAGGAGCCCTGGGTTCTATCCCTGGGTCAGGAAGATCCCCTGGAGAAGGGAATGGCTACCCCTCCAGTATTCTTGCCTGGAGAAAATCCCATGGATAAGAGGAGGCTGGCAGGGTTGCAAAGAGTCAGACACAACTGAGTGACTAACAGACATCCTCCATGAAACTATTTATGCTAATAGGAAATTTTCCCTCTATACAACACCCCCGGCCCAAAATTTGCCAGTTTTCCACACCAAACAATTCTTCAGTTCTCTGTGGACACCAACTAGGTGTCCTTCAATTAAATTCAGTTCTGTAAATTCAGTTCTGGTACAAAGTACTGAGAGTTAACAGAGAAATGCCCATGTGGGTAGTGGAGTGGTGGGAAGGACCCTGTTCCAGCCTCGAAACTCACCTTCTCTGCTCCACCCTCAGTTTCCTCATTCATTAAGGAAAGGGGTTATGCCCAGTGATCTTCCAGCTCTGTGATGCTATGGCTCTGTAACAAGTTTGCAACCAATACCCACTTGTCCATGTTCTTGGTTTTCGCTGGGAAACTTTGAATTCCATGTATTCCAGGACACTGTCAGCAATATACATAAAATTATCATACCTTAAATTGCCTGAGTTCATCTTAAACACAAAGTTAAAGATTTTGCCTTGAAATTTTAAATACATTCCAAAATTGAGTTTCAGTGGTATTCATGACTCTGTACTTAGGCAGCTTTTTTCTCTGCTAGCACTGGCAGTTGGTGGCTTTCTGTACGACCAAAACAATGTTTTTGGTCTGTTCTCCAAAACACCAGGCCATGTGATGCTCCTTAGAAGATAGGGCAGAGAGGCCTCTCTAGAAAAATAAATTGAGGACATTGTGGTTTAGTCGCTGAGTCGTGTCTGACTCTCATGATCCCCATGGACTGTAGCCCACCAGGCTCCTCTATCCACTGGATTTCCCAAACAAGAATACTGGAGTGGGTTGCCGTTTCCTTCTCCAGGAGATCATCCAGATCCAGGGATCGAACCCAGGTCTCCTGCATCACAGGCAGATTCTTTACTGACTGAGCCACCAGGGTTAGGATATCCAGCATTTTATATCCTCTTTTGTAAAGTCAAAAAATATATTAACATATTAGGGTTCCAGGAAGTCCTGTGTTAACATGTGGAAACTTTAACCCAGTGCTTCCACAAGGAAAGATTTGGTAGCTGGATGCATCTAGAAATATGAATCCTGCTGAATCACTTGGAGGAATGCAACCCTAGTAGGGGTGTCATGTCGGATCCTAAGTACCGATAACTTTGGGTTGTGGGTTCAAGTCCAGGCCCCAACTTTGACCTTTTGCTGACATAGTCAGAACCTCTCTGTGGCCCATCATTAAAATGGGAAGATTGCTCTTAGCTTCCCAGGTGGGCGAGGCAGGTGATTCAGGAAGGTGGTGGAGGAGGAAGCCCTCCTGGGAAGGGTGCCCTGACCCCAGGGAGTGACGAGGGTGTCCCTGGGCCGCCTCCCAGAGGCAGGAGCTGGAGTCAGAGAACAAGAAGCTGAAGAATGAGCTGAACGAGCTGAGGAAAGCCGTGGCCGACCAAGCCTCGGAGCACAGCCCAGCTGCCGCTGGCACCCCCGACAGCTACAGCCTCCTGCTGAACCAGCTCCGGGTGGCCAACGAGGAGCTGGAGGTGCGCAAGGAGGAGGTTCTCATCCTGCGGACCCAGATCGTGAGCGCCGACCAGCGCCGCCTGGCGGGCAAGGGCTCGGTGAGGAGGGGCCCATGGGCCGGTAAGGGGAGAGATGCTTTCCTTAGGTGTCTTCATCCGGGAGGGTCTTCAACCTACAAGACCAGAGTCTTTTGCTCTAGAGTTGCCTCTAAAAGTAGAGCAAGCTACCTGCTGTCCTCCCAGCATGACTTCATGGGAGACTTTGCCTGAAGCTTCTAGAATCTTCTGAAGTTACTTGATAGGAGCACGTTCAGAAGGAACGAGGCACAGAATCAGAGTGCACCTGGGCCACAGCCTGAGCAGCTCCCCTTGGCCTGCTTTTTCACCTTAGGTCTTGTCCTTTGTTACTTACTTTGTTACCTAGGTGGAGAGTCTTTCCTCTCTCTCTTAGCCTCCCAGGGTGACAAGTCAAATGCAGCATTTGTCCCTAATGTGTCTGCCTCCTGCACAGATTGAGGAGCAGGAATGGAGGGGCCAGGGGCCCCCTGGGCTGCTCTGGGCATGGGCCTAAGGGTGTGATGGGGCAGGTGTGTGAGCAGCATTATTTGTTGGGGATGCCACACTGAGACAGACTTCACCTGTGTCCTCTGCATTTGGGGAGCTTTCTCCTCCAGGGACATCTTGCCTCTCTCCACCCCATTGTACCAGGCCCCCTTCTCTGTACTTGCCATCTTTCACAGCCAGGCCTTATTGCTCCCTGACTCTCCCCATGTGATTCTAAAATCCCATTCCTGCCAGGGATTAACTCCTGTTATCTGAAGTCTTCCTGGGCCTTCATCTTTTCCCAGAGGCTCATTTTTTTCCACCTCTGTGTATGAAGTCATTTCATGACAGTTATTCGTATAACCAGAGTTCTTTCTTAATCGGGGATCTCCTAGGAGCCAAACATCAATGCCCGAACCAGTTGGCCGAACAGTGAGAAGCACGTGGATCAGGAAGATGCCATCGAGGCCTATCACGGGGTCTGCCAGACTAACAGGTGAGCCCCACCTCTCAGTGTGCCCAGGGGAGGTGATCAGGCAGGGGCCCTGCCCAGCATGGCACGTGAGGCCCCTCCTCACGCACTGACCGTGCGCTCGGTATTGGTTATTATTATAGGAGATAAGTGGAGAGGAGTGGAGTTGGTGAGTCCCATGAGCTGAAGTAGCCCACTGTTAGCATCAGCAAGACTCCAGGGAACACCCCTGGAGCATCTAGAACCCAGATCCTCTGAGAAGCCCTGGGGAAGGGAGCTTCCCCAGGGAGGCTTGACAGGAGCAGAGGGAGGCCTGACCGGGAGTGACTTCTCTTATAGAAACGGGAGCAGGCGTCAAGTGAGCCCGCCTGAGTGGTAGCAGGGAGCCTGCTGCAGCTGCTTGCTGCCCAACTACTGTCTTCACCAGCCTAGCTGGTGAACAAACGTGACGGTGGGCCCCCTGCCCTGTCATTTAAGACATGGAACCCACGCCAGGCCCTGCAAAGGTTAGATGGGAGACTCTGACCACTGCCGGATTGGCTAAAATAAGATTTCCCAGGACTTCAGTGAACTGACCACCTTTGGTTCCCCTCAAGGATGAGCTACCCAGGATTAAGGCAAAAGAGAGGCCAAGAGAGGCAGAGGACCCGGGGTGGAGCAGGGCCCTGACGGTAGCCTGCCCGGGCACATGAGAGGGTGCACAGGGGATCTGTCTGCTCACCAGCTCTTGAGTGATTGTGCTCAGCTTCCTCGTCTGACCTGGGGACAGTCGTAGCAGCCCACTGCACAGGGTGACTGGGGTTAGGCAAGTTTGTCCGCGCGTAGCTGAGTGATGCCTGCCTGTGAAAGTGCGCCGTTAGCAGTGTCAGGGTACCCGCTGTTAGTAGCGGCACCTCCTTCTGCCTCTCTGTGCACTTGTGTCAGCTTGGAACTGGCCCTTTCCCCTGGCCACCTTTCTCTCTCCTGAATGTTGTTGATCAGTCATTAAGCATTTATTCAAAATTGCAGGAAGCAGAAGTTGTCAGCAGGGGGCCCTGGGAGTGTCTGGAGAACAGTTGGTAGGAAAGTCACTGAATGACATGAGGACTTCCCAGGGCTTTGACTTCCCGGTCTTCTCATCTAGCTCCTCTTTTGGGCCATGAGGAAGCTGAGCAGCTCAGGCCACACAACAGGCCCGTAGCTGAGTCGGGGTGGAAGGCGAAAGGCCTGATGCCCAGGCTGGGCTGCTTCCAGCTGACTGCATAGGCGATAAAAAGTTAAAGGTATTTTCGCAGGCCCCCAGGAGGAAACCATTTATTTCAAGAGAACCATAATTCTTTTCCATAAAGGAAGGAAAGAAGAAAATGAAAGTGAATTTCTGCATGACAAAACTGCAAGCAAGATTTACTCATTTTAAATTATCTTGGGTGAAGATAAGAAATGAGATGAATAAGAAAAAGGAGCACAGATGACATTTAAAAAAAATGTTTTTAAAAGAAAGAAGAAAACAAGGAGCTTGGTCCTGATGGCAGAGTGGGGATATCTTTCTGATCTCCCTTTTTATTCATCCAGATGGTTTGTCAGTCCCAAGTCAAGGTTTTCCCAGGGCATGCTTAATACCCTGGATTCATCTTCCTTTGCAGCAATGATAATGATGGTGATAAAATAAAAATAGCTTTTCTTATACCTTAAAATAATTCTGTACCCAGCAAGCCCAGGGTACAATAGGGAACTAATAGCCTGTGAAACCAAGTTAAGTAGAGAAAGGAGCCGCTGCCTCCAGGAGGGGATGCCAGAGGAACCGGTTCTCCAAGTGCCTGGGAGTGACCTCAGTGGGTTTGTCAGTCTTCTGGTTCGTGAATCCCAGCGGTCAGGGAGGACAGCAGTGGGCAGACGGGCAAGGCCAGAGGATTGGGATGTGATTGCTGGAGCCCAGCCAGCAAGCACATCCTTTCCAGCAAAGGTGCTTTGAAGGCACAGTTGCTTTTGGTCTCCTACCATTTTCCTGTGATGGAGAGTGTTCTGGCTTAAATGTAAATTGTATTATGCAGGGACAGTTTTGGAGTTGGCGTGTTTGGAAAATCTGTCCTCTCCCTAGAAAAACTCACACTCGTAACACGGAATTTTTCTTAGGTTTCCAGAGAGAGTGTAGAGACACACAGACACACAGACACACAGACACACACACACACACCCCCAACCTGGTCACAGCCCCTCCAAGAGCACTGGTCCCCAAGTTCAGAACTTTTTCACTTGCTAACTTTCATAGTCTATAGAGTTACTTTTCTGATCTTTGCCAACTGTGTCTTTTGTCCTCAAATGTAGGTCGAAAAGCCAGTGTTGAGGACCTGCTCTGAGAAGAGCTGCAGGAATAGGCATAGCACGTCTGTCTCCAGATGCTCTCATTTTCACATCTGGGGAATTCAGAGAAAACCAGCATTGTTATCAGCATTTTACAAATGACAGAACTAGAGTAAAGAGAGGGCTGGTCCATGCCCCAGAGAGGGGCTGTCACAGACAGGCTGGTGTTTGGAGAGACTGTCTTTTCAGAGCTGTCTGGAGCAAGTCCATCAGGGAGAGAAGGATCAGAGGGCTGGGAGACAGAGCTTCCTGCTGGCTCTGAGGCTGGCTTCTCCTCTGGGCATGCGAGATCGGGGGCGGGGCGCAGAGCTGCAGGGGGCAGGGGTGTGGCCAGGGCTCAGACCTGGCTCCAGGAACCGGCTCCCTTAGTTGCTGGCCAGTTCCACCCACACGGTGCCAAGGTGGTGGACTCAGGGTGCGTTCTTGGGCCCCTCCTCAGGTCCCAGGAAACCTCCTCGCAGGCCCCCTCCACCCAGCAGGTGCCGAGAAATGACCGGAGCCCTGGGCATGAGAGCAGCTTTGCCACTGCCTCCTGGGCTTGGGCGGGTGGGGGGTGGGGGGAGTTGTCAGCTCCTAAGGGGCCTGTGCAGGAGAGTGGAGACCTTGTCCCACCGGGGAGGGGTTTGTGCAGCCGCCTTGGGGCGGGGTGGGGGCTTGGAGTTAGGGTTCCTTTGGCCTGGAGCCCCAGCAGCTGCAAGCTCTCCTGCTGGGCAGTAGAAGGGGAACTTGATTATGCTCACAGACCCAGCTCGGCTGCTCCTGGCTGGAAGCTCTCAGCGTCTTCCCTGACATTTCCCAAACGCTCTGGGCCCTCAGCCATCAGCACAGTTTGCTATGATTCCACGGCAAACAATACCTGTCCACAAGCAGTTCCCTGCTCGTGGCCGAACCTGTCTGTGGTCTCAACATCCCTCTCGCTTCTGGTGTTAGGGAGCCATCTCCCGTTTCTCAGAGGTCCCAGAATCTCCTGGGCAGTGGGGTAGAAGGTCTGGGTGGGAACTAAAGACAGAGCACAAAGCAGTCTTTGTAGAATTGGGACCCCGACTGTCTCGGAGCTGGCAGGAACCGCGCCTGTTCTGTTCACAGGACAGCAGGCTCTTACACTGAACCAAGGGCTGGTGGTCAGGTCCTGGTTCCCACAGTCTCCACAGAGGCAAAGTCATATTATCCCAGGCCTTTCCTGGTGCACGACTTTACAGTTTTAGGTTGTGTAATTATAGATCTAGAAGAAACTTCCCAGATAACTCAGCTGAGCACTTCCACTTTACACCTAAAGAAACAGGCTCGGACGTGTGGGTGGCTAGCCCAGGTAGGAGCTTGTTAGCCGAGGGGAGTGGCTGCCACCTCCCGTGTTCGAGGACTCTGCCTGCCTCTTACTCATCTGTGTGTGTGGCCTCTTTGGGAACAAGGCTCAGCACAGTGAGACATATGAATATCAGTTCAGTTCAGTCGCTCAATCGTGTCTGACTCTTTGCGACCCTATGGACTGCAGCACGCCAGGCCTCCCTGTCCATCACCAACTCCCAGAGCTTACTCAAACTCATGTCCATTGTGTCGGTGATGCCATCCAACTATCTCATCCTCTGTCGTCCCCTTCTCCTCCCACCTTCAATCTTGGCCAGCATCAGGAATATATAGGTTGATATTAAGTGACATCAAGGACTTATAACATTTAAGAAGTCAATTCCTGTGAGCTTGTTTGGGGTTTTCCTTCTTAAGCCACCAGGTGGCCTTCTCTCCCCAGCTCGTCACCCACCCCTGCCCAATGGTGTGGAAGGAGGGGAGGGAGACCCCTTCATGGGAAACAAAAAATAGGCCTGTAGCTGGTTGCTGCTGCTGCTACTGCTAAGTTGCTTCAGTCGTGTCTGATTCTGTGCGACCCCATAGACGGCAGCCCACCAGGCTCCCCCGTCCCTGGGATTCTCCAGGCAACAACACTGGAGTGGGTTGCCATTTCCTTCTCCAGTACGTGAAAGTGAAAAGTGAAAGTGAAGTCACTCAGTCGTGTCCGACTCTTAGTGACCCCATGGACTGCAGCCTACCAGGCTCCTCCGTCCATGGGATTTTCCAGGCAAGGATACTGGAGTGGGGTGCCATTGCCTTCTCCGGAGCTGGTTGAGTGGTTCTTCATTTACTCGTGTGTCTGACTTCTGGAGCTCAGTGGGATGACTGGGCCGCACGGTTCTCTACTCCAGTCTTTCTGCCCCATGCCTGGCAAGTTATAAGAACAAGGGATGCGACCTTCCTCACCGCAGGGCTCAGCAGCACATGTGCCCCCCTCCTCGAGAGGGGGTCTCCTGGGAGCTGCAGGGGTGAAGGGACCCTCTGAGACCTGGCAGCCCCTCCTCAGGGTCTGCAGAACCCAGCCAGGAAAGGACCCGGGAGCAAGGCCAGGAGACCTTGGGTTCTAGCCTGGGTGTCAGTGTCAGGCAGGTAGCCTCCCCCTTGGTGTGTCTGCCCGTGTGGAGCTGAGATAGTCGAGGATCTCCAGGGGCCCGTTCAGAAACAAACGCTGCGCCCACCTCTGGGCCCAACCCCACGCCGGCTGTCACTGTGCCTGGAGTTCCTGCCGGTGACCTGCCCTCTGGGTTAAAGCCACTGTCACAGCAGCCACCAAAAGGCCCCTGTTCAGTGTTAAGGGCTAACACCCAAGAAGGGGAAGGCCTACGCTGTTGACTGCCCCCCTCACACAGCCCAGGCCACGTGTGGATGTGCAGGGGGAGTGGGGGACACGTGTCAGCTGGGGAGGGGGCGGGGAGCTGACACGAGCTGGGGAAGCCAGGCCCGGGGGCAGGGCTGGGCCCTGAATCGGGGAGGTCCCAGGGCACACACCCAGCTGGTGGGAGGCCAGCGTGGGCAGGAAGCAGAGGCTGCAGAGCCTGCCCATCACTGGTGCTCCCGCAGCTCGTTCCGGACACTGCAGAGTTGGGCCTGTGCTGGGTGTGACCAGCTATACCCGGGAGGCGGCCCACGCGAGCCCTGCCGGGGCTAGGCCCTTCCTCGTGAGGAGGAGCTGGGGGTGCGGGGGAGATGTGACAGGTAGCTGCACACCCCAGACCTCACACATCCTGACCGACGGGGCATCCGGCGGCTGACCACGGCCAGAAACGCTCTCGGAACGACTGTCATCTCCTGAGAGTTAGGTTGCTGGTCGTGACCGCAAGCAGAGTGGACACAGCTCCTGCTTCCTGCTTCCTGCTTCCTGCCAGGGTTCTGGGGTCCAGCCCACAGGAGCGGAGGCCCCTTGGAGCAGGGACGGAGCGGCCGAAGTTGTATGGGGACAGCAGGGCTCTGCCTGCTGCCCGCCACCCAGTCCTGCGGGCCTTTGAGGGTCTCGTGCATGCCCTGGGCTGGGCAGGGCTGGGGAGTCCATGCTGGGGGAGTCTGTGACACGTGCCTCCCTTCTCGGAGCTGTCTGGCCGGCATTGGGAAAACGCAGGGCACACGGAGAGGACAAAGAGCTAGAAAGTCAGAGGCATTGCCCTCCTGCTTTTCCAGTTGAATAAACTGGAGCGATGCAGTCCGGTCCCAAGGTCAAGGGGAGAAAGTTCACTACTCACGATGCCAGTCGCAAAGTTGCTGTTAGCTGTTTCTTGATGCCAGACTGCAGGGAGGACAGGAGTTGAGATGAGTTAATACTTTCGTGCCCTTGAGAAGTGACAGGAAGGGGACACACGCTGACACACAGGCAGGACAGGTCGTCTCCTCCCCTGTCCTCGTGCCGGGGTCCCCTCAGCTGTGGCCCTGTGGCTCCGTGGGTCTGACACCCGGGAGGCCACCACCCCCACCCCGCACAGTCAGCCCACGCTCGTCGCCTGCACCGTCCATCCCACACGGGTCCTCTCCTCCCTGCCCTGTTGCCTGGCCTCCATGACTCGCGCTTGCTTTTCCTGGTCATTCTGGTAGAGAGAGGGGCGATGAGGGAACCCAGGTGAATGCCTCCACCTAGCCTGTGCTGCTGCGGTTCACAGAGTCATCAGAACAGGTTCACCCTCTTACTCTGCCTTCAGCAGTGGGCCTTCCGGCCTGGGGCAATCAGAGGCCTCACAGGAGGGCGCGGGAGCCCACTCTCAGGACAGGGACCGGAAGCTGGGAGACTGGAGGGAGATGATGTTTGCAGGAGCCCAGATGCTGGTGATGTGAGGAGTAGGAGGGGGACTGGGCATTCTGGAACCTTCCCTCCTGCCTTTCCAAGCCTGGCTGCCCTTGTTTTCCTTGCCCTGGCCCTCTACTGCCCTCTCTCTCTCTTCCCTGTCTACACTGGACGCCCTGTTTTTCTGTCCTTTATTTCTAGCAAGACTGAGGATTGGGGCTACTTGAATGAAGATGGAGAGCTCGGCTTGGCCTACCAAGGCCTAAAGCAAGTTGCCAGGTCAAACGTGTGTCTTTCTTCCTGTGTCTGCTGTTCTGCCTGCCGTGTCTATGCTTGATTATTTTTCAGCTGGAGGGGATGCACTGGGATGTACAGTTCACTGGGGCGGGGCGGGGCAGGGAGGAGTGCTGGAGGAAAGCCCCTTGCATCTCTGTCTGTCAGGTTGTGTGGAGGCTGCTTGTTTGCATCAAGACAATAGCTCTTGATGGCTCACTGGAACCTTGAAAGCCGCCTGGCCCAGCTCCCTCCCTCTGTGGGTGAAGGAACAGACGGGGTTAGTTAGCCTACTTAGCAGGCTCTCAGCTCTCTAGAATGGTGGAAATTTAATTCTGGGATTCCTGAGTCTGTGCTGCTTCCGTGCTCCATTTTGACCATCCTGCGTGCAGATCAGCCCAGAGCCCCGGCTACATGTGTGCTGCTGGCCCAGCTCCGGGCAGCCTGCCCTCCAGCACATGTGATGGTCGCCGTGGTGGTAAGTGCTTGGAGCTCACTAGAGCTGAGCGGCCGGCCCCAGTGTGCTGCGCCGGTGTCAGCGGGTCTGACCTCATGCCTGTGGGGTGAGGACACTGGGGCTTGCAGGGAGTGAGGAACTTGCTGCCTACACAGAAGATCCGGAGTGTGGACCTGGTTCCATTTGCTACCAGAGTCTGAATCCGGCCCTTTGGCCATCAGCCCTGGGGGAGCAGCCTAGCACAGGAGATTAGACAAACCTAGACAGTGTAATTAAATAAGCAAAGACATCACTTTGCCAACAAAGGTCTGTGTTAGTCAAAGCTATGGTTTTTCCAGTACTCATGTATGGATGTGAGAGTTGGACTATAAAGAAAGCTGAACGCTGAAGAATTGACGCTTTTGAACTGTGGTGTTGGAGAAGACTCTTGAGAGTCCCTTGGACAGCAAGGAGATCAAACCAGTCAATCCTATAGGAAATCGGTCCTGAATGTTCATTGGAAGGCCTGATGCTGAAACTCCAATATTTTGGCCACTTGACGCAAAGAGCTGACTCATTGGAAAAGACCCTGATGCTGGGAAAAATTGAAGGTGGGAGGAGAAGGGGATGACAGAGGATGAGATGGTTGAATGGCATCACTGACTCGATGGACATGAGTTTGAGCAAGCTCCGGGAGTTGGTGATGGACAGGGAGGCCTCCTGGCAGGCTGCAGTCCATGGGGTGGAAAAGAGTCAGACATGACTGAGCGACTGAACTGAGCTGATGTGAAAAGCCAACTCACTGGAAGAGACCCTGATGCTGGGAGAGATTGAAGGCAGGAGGAGAAGGGGGTGGCAGAGGATGAGATGGTTGGATGGCATCACCGACTCAGTGGACGTGAATTTGGGCAAACTCCAGGAAAGAGTGAGGGACAGGGAGGACAGGAGGTGCTGCAGAGCACTGGTTCACAAAGAGGCGGACGTGACTCAGCGGCAGAGCACCAACAGGAACGCGGCCCGCCCGTCATGTCCCGCGTCTGCTGCCAGCACATGGCTGCTCAGGGCTTTGGCACAGCGTCACACACCTGAGTCTGCCAACAGTCGAGGGGGCAGAGGTCCTCAGGCTTGTTCCCCAGAAGAGAAAACAGGCTCAGCGAGGTGGGGTGAGGGCCATGCTGGCACCCTCGGCCTGATGCTGGCAGAGCTGGGCCAGGAACCTAGGGCCTCGAGCGCCGTCTTCCGAGTTCTGCCTGCCGAGGACATCACGGAGGTCCTGGAACAGCACCAAGAGCCTCTCTCATTGGCAAAAGAAAGTTCAGGTCGGCTGGCTTTCGCAGCCGTGTGTCTCCTGGCTGTGGGGTCGAACTTGGCCCCACCTGTGAGCCACGTGATGTCTGGCTCCATTTTCTCACTGGTAGAATGTGGATCGGAATCAGACCTTCCTTCTCAGGTTGTTGTCAGGAATAGATGCAGGTGAAGCACTCTGTACACACACCAGGCGTGGAGGAAGCATGGAATAAATACTAGCTGCTGCTTGTATTATAACAGCTATTTTGGAGTAAGATCAAATTCCTGCCCCATCTAGATGTTTGGGAGCAGAAATTGGATGTGCTTTGATACGTAATGAATTTATTAATCAAGTGAAGAAGGCACAGCCCAGAGATGTATCAGGACACCTGCCCAACCTCCCCTGGGACATGGCCTCAGCCCTGTCTTGGGTTTAGTGGTCTCACCTGCCAGATGAGGAGGCCAGCCTGGACCTGGGGCAGAGGTTCTCAGACCTTGCACAGAACCCTGGCAGTTAGCTCACTCACAGCACAAAGTGGGAACTGACTGTTTGGGGAGGTTCCTAGAACCCGAGCGTTCCAGTGTATTTCTCTCATTAAATTTATAGCTTGCTGGTGATTACTTTCAGTTTATCGTAAGCCAAGATTGGATGTTATCTAAATATCGTGTGTGCCCTAAAAGTGCTGGTTTAATTGCCAAATTATTTTCCACAAAACCCTCATTATTGCTTTCCTTTGATGACGAGTGACTCGGTTGTCCCTCCGTCATCCCTTCATTCATTTGTGTCACTTTGCTGAGCAGGCCCCCAGAGCCTAGCATCGCCCCCGATGCTGCTGTGGAGCTGACCGGACATGCGGCTCTGTCCACCTGGGACTTTACAGTGGAGACGTCCCCCTTTCTCTCGCTCCCTCCCCCCTTGGGGCCGTTAGCACCTCCCAGACTGACCGCAGAAATAGCAGAACCACATGGTACTTCCAGTCACCATCTTTATCTGCATCCCAGGAAGAGGATGGCCCCAGTCAGGAGGCGTTTGATGAAAGTTTCTTTAAATCATTAAGCCCGGGAAGATAGCACCATAGTCACAAAATCAGTAATTAACCTCTTAATGAGGACGCTGTTTCAGAGCTTTCCTTAATTCCTGGCCTTGCAGATGAAATGGGGGTCTCCCAGAATTGTCCCGACTGTCTCCCAAAACTTCTCCCCAACCTTCCCCAGATCTTCTCTAGGTGTTTTGCCACTTGTCATTGACAGCGGTGGATCTTAAACCTCCCCCTGATCGTTTGCAATTAGTCTTAGCTTCTGTTTGGACGTGGAAAAATGTGTATAAAAGACCAGAGATGAAGTGGAGGAGGGGGGTGGTCATAGTGGTTAGGTAAATAGAAAATAAAATAAAAATTAAAAGATCTAATACTTTGCCTTTCTCAAACTTGCAGAGAACCTTCTAAAGGGGAGATATGCAAGTAATACAGTTAGTTCCGTCTACCAGAGTTTTGTCTTAGCAAGGAGATTCTTGTGAACTTCGGGGCAGATATTGATGCTTTTATTGGAAAGATGCTCTAAGAAATGTATTTCTGTTGATCTCTTGACATGGAGACAGTCTCTCAACCCCAGACCAGCAGACTGTGCTCAAGAGCGAAGGATGAGGGGATGAGAGTGGTGGCGAGAAAGGCCTGAGGTCAGGGGTGCTGTGTTGGACCTTGATCCCTGTCCTGCAAGAGGAAGGCTGGCCTGCTTGCCCGCCCAGCCCCGCGGCCCCGCTTCCCACCCCCCGCCCCGTGTCCGTCCCCCGTGGGTCTCGTGCAGTCGCCGCTGCTGCTGTGTCCCTGCTTGGCTGCTCCCCGTCGCGTGTCGCTCTGGGGGCACAGACTCCAGCCCTCGCTGTCATCTGTCCTTCCTCCGGGTGCAGGTTGCTGGAGGCACAGCTGCAGGCCCAGAGCCGCGAGCACGAGGAGGAGGTGGACAATCTCAAGGCCCAGCTGGAGGCCCTGAAGGAGGAGATGGACAGGCAGCAGCAGACCTTCTGCCAGACCCTGCTGCTCTCCCCAGAGGCCCAGGTGGAGTTCGGCATCCAGCAGGAGATGTCCCAGCTCACCAACGAGAACCTGGTGAGTCCCCGCACCATGCGGGTCCCAGCCCTGGGAGGTCACGTTCTCAAAGCAAAGGGGACCAGCGGTGGCCTTTCACCAGACAGACAATGTTCATGTCTTTGACCCTATGGCAGGAACAGAGAGAGTCTAGAACTCTCTCGTCAGCAAGAATGCGGAGCTGTTTTGTCTGTCTGTTAACATGTAACTAGCCTCCTGAAAATTTAGCAGCCCTTCTGGAAGAGCTTCCAGGTCGTGCAGGTCAGGAATTCTGGCAGGGCCCAGTGAGGGCAGCTCAGCTCTGCTCCACTGTGGTTGGAGGGGGCTGGAGGATGCAAGGGCCCCCCCGGTCCCAGGTCTGAGGCCTGGGTTCCCCTCCCGGTCTGCTCTCTGCTGTTTACGTGGCGACTGACTTCCAAGAGGATGAGGGGGAGGCCTCTTAAGATCTAGTTCCGGAACTGGCCCAGGGTCACGTCTGCCACCTTCTGTGGACCAGGGCAGCTCTGGGCAGATTGAGTGGTAGGGGCGGACTCCCCCTTCTCGCTTGGAGGGGCAGTGAGGGGAGTGGTCGGTGGCCGTCCTCATCAAACGAGCCGGGACAAAGGCCAGAGAAATGAGTCTCTGTTCTCAGAGATCTCAGGCGGGTGGTGGAAGCAAGATGAAAAAAAAGAAGAGGAGGAGAAATAAGACGGTGTTTCCAAAAACCCGATTCTACGTGGGAATAACAACTATTACAGAAAAAGCGTTGTGGGGGAGGCTTGAAATGAGGCAGGAGGCATGAAAGGGGTGTCGCCCCTGCCTGTGAGCAGAGAGGAGGAGGAGGAGGAGCCCGGATGTCTTCCGAGGCTCCACAGTTGCATCGCTGTTGTGTCACAGAGTCCGTAATGGGACAGGGTGACATTAATGCAGTGCTCGGTCCCAGGGGCTGATTCCCCACTGGGGCCGTGGCTGCTAGGAGTGTGGCAGCCCCCGAGGGGCCCCAGCCAAGGGCCTGTTTTGCTTCTGGGCCCCAGGTAACCTCACTGGCCTGCAGGCTTGTCCAGCGGATGCCGTTCCAAGGCACTCTGGTGCCTTCACCTGTCCGTTCCCTCCCCAGGGCACCACCCAGCCACCTGGGGCCCCAGAGGCTGAGGGTCTCCTGGGTGTTGCCGTGACAACTGGAGAAGGCGAGGCCTAGAGGACTAAGGCACAGGCAGGGTGCCAGGTGGCCTGAGCAGGGAGGAGACTGCCATCTGGACTGAGAGAATGCTCTGACCCATCCCCTGCTTTGTGGGTCCAGACCGGGAAGCAGTGGGGGTGGGAGGTGGGGAAACTCCTACTGGAGCCGGAGCCTGGCCTCCTCGTTGGCGGCCTGGCTCTCTGGGTGCCAGGACCACCACCCCCGCCCCGCTCTGCCCCACCCTTCAGGGCGGGATTAGATGTATTCTAATCACACTGCTTCCTTCTGCTTTTAGGACCTTAAAGAGTTAGTTGAGAAGCTGGAGAAGAACGAGAGAAAGCTCAAAAAGCAACTGAAGATTTACATGAAGAAGGTTCAGGACCTGGAAGGTAGGGTGTGAGTGTGGTGTGAGTAGCTGTGTGTGTGTGTGTCGTGAGGCACCGGTGTACCCCGACCCCCTCAGGGAGGGGCCTGCCTGCCCCACCCCAGACACGTCAGTTGCTCCACCTGCTGCTGCCCCCGCCCAGGGCAGGCACGAGACAGACTCACGGAGACCCCAGGAGCTCGCCCAGCCTCATTTTGCTGGAATCTTCTCCCGCAAACACAAACTTAGCAAGTGTTCGGGTGCTGACTCCAAGCTGTGCAGAAAGGGGACGTTGCCTCGTGGACCTGCCTTCGAAGGGTTACAGCTGGAAGGCAAAACTTTCTGGTTCAAACGATTGCTCTGTAACATGAAGCCAGAAACCACGGGGCCCCACTCTGTGCTCTAGCAGTCAGGGAGTGAGGCCAGTTCCCTGGGTAAACGTCCTACCTGGCATCTGGCCCAGAGAGGTCAGACAGAGACTTCAGTGGATCTTCCAGAAATACCCGGAATGTTCTTTCTCTGACTCCCTGCTGTAGGTCTCATCATATCACTCTCCACCCCTCTTTGCACATCCCGCCTTCCTGGGAACCCTCCTCTGGTCCCCTCACCACCTGGGATGCAACCCCCCCCCTTCCACTCCTTCCACCTGAGGTCAGGAGTCACACGCTTGGGGTCCAATCCCCTCGTTTACTCCTAACACCACGTGCCTACCAGGCACGTTCCCATCACAGGGGTCAGTTTGTTTAATCACCTGCTGACGTCCACCTGCTGCTCTTAGATGAGGCTCTAGGAAGGCAGGACCATGTCCTGTTCAGCCTTGAGCTGTCGCCCCTCATACCCCGCATGCCCCTCCCCATCTTTGGATTTCTCTTTTCTGTTCCTAGACTTCTCAGTCTCCCAGTCACTCGGACTTTTTCTTCTCTCCCTTCCTCCTCCTTCCCTTCACCCTCCCTCTTCCCTTCTGATTCCCTCCTCCCCTCCCACCTTTCTCATTGCTGGGAGAAGTGGGGAGAAGCAGCCCCCCAGCAGAATGGTTGTACATCCTGCGCCTGCATCCTTCCCAAGTTCTCTCTGGTCCACAGCCTGGCCTCTGCTGTTCTGGGTGTTTCCCGGCCCCTCTCCTGAGTGGATCCAGTGCCCACTGCTCAGGTCTCCTTGTCACACGTGTGACCCAGACTGCAGGGCAGACCCTGTATGGAGTGTGGGAGCCCAGCGAACCCAGAACCCTGGGGCCCAGACCCCGGCCCGAACCCTGCCCACCCAAGATGCCCGGCCCCTGGCCTGAGCCTGGAGATCTCTCAGTTTGTGTTCCGTCCCTCTGCCCTGCTCAGCTGCCCAAGCCTTGGCCCAGAGCGAGAGGAAGCGGCACGAGCTCAACAGACAGGTCACCGTGCAGCGGAAGGAGAAGGACTTCCAGGGCATGCTGGAGTACCACAAGGAGGACGAGGCCCTGCTCATTCGGAATCTGGTGACAGGTCAGCCCCGCCTCCCATCCGCCTCCTGCACAACCCGCACCCCACGGACACCCGCACCCCACGGACACCCCCACCCACTTTCACCCGCTCCCTCGAGCTGCTGCGTTTCTGAAGAGCTCCCAGGTGAGGCTGATGCTGGGGTTAGTGTGTGGGCTGCCCCCAGAGTGCGTTTGGGGGGGCACACACAGGGCTCTTGGGAGCTGCTTTCCTTGCCACTCTGGGCCTGGTTTGCCAGTTGTACCAGCTCCGACCCCTCTGGTCTCACACACCCACCTGGCTTCAGCAGGCCTGACGTTCTGCTCTGCGCTCAGCCCACGTCAGCTGTCTGCAGGGCCAGCAGGGAGAGCCTGGGCCAGAACCACGGGGTCTTTGGAGGCCTGGTTCTCTGGCCCCCGAGCTGCTAGCTCCCCTCTCTGGTGCCTGAGTTCTCCCGTCTGTAAGACTTGAAATATGACAGAGGTCAAAGTGCTGTGTTGAATTGTTCGAGTGTGAGGAACTCAAAGAGATGGAAGAGCAGAGCGTGATTTCAGCCTGGCACAGGTTTTGGTTCAGCTCTTCATTTGGGGTGTTTTTAGTAGCTGAGTATTTTGCTCTTTTTATAAAGGTTAATTTCCCCTACCACCCCTACAATTGCCTGACAACTAAATGTGACGTAAGTTCACCTTAAACAGGCTGTGTCTTGTTCAAGTGCCGTTAGGAAAGAACCTTTAATCTCCAATGAATGAAACTCGGCACTCACAGCATCAGAGTGAAAGAGAATAATACTGGTGGAGGGAGTAACACTGGCTGCTTGTGCCAGCTGACGGGCAGCGCCCCACGCTCATCGCTCAGGTGGCCCCAGGCCTGCACACAGCACTCGGCCACCTTCCCTCTGAACGACTTCCCACACGAACTGGGGGAGGATTTCACTGATGGCAGCTCAGGTCCCCAGCGCTGGTTATTCTGTGGATGATGACGAAAAGTAGAGGCATGGTCCCCACCCCCAAGACACTGCCATTTAGCTGCTGCAGGATCCCAAATCACAGTGGAAAGTTCCAAGGCAGGAGAAGCTATTTGCAGTTTGCATAGGGGTCAGGCTCAAAGCCAAAAGGTTTAGATTAGAAGTCTTAAAAAAAGCACCTTTTTGTTTCCTGGAAAGATGTTATTTGCTTTCTAATTAGAGCCAAGGGCCAGTCTGCAGTCAACTGTTAAGCCTATGAGATGCCCAAATGTTAACCAGGTATCAGAGTATTATGGCCTGTAGGTGTATATTTGAGGTCAAGTAGCCCCTGGAGATAGGGAAACAGTGGAAACAGTGTCAGACTTTATTTTTGGGGGGCTCCAAAATCTCTGCAGATGGTGACTGCAGCCATGAAATTAAAAGACGCTTACTCCTTGGAAGAAAAGTTATGACCAACCTAGATAGCGTATTGAAAAGCAGAGACATTACTTTGCCAACAAAGGTCCGTCTACTCAAGGCTATGGTTTTTCCAGTGGTCATGTATGGATGTGAAAGTTGGACTGGGAAGAAAGCTGAATGCTGAAGAATTGATGCTTTTGAACTGTGGTGTTGGAGAAGACTCTTCAGAGTCCCTTGGACTGCAAGGAGATCCAACCAGTCCCTCCTAAAGGAGATCAGTCCTGGGTGTTGTTTGGAAGGAATGATGCTAAAGCTGAAACTCCAGTACTTTGGCCACCTGATGCAAAGAGTTGACTCATTGGAAAGACCCTGATGCTGGGAGGGATTGGGGGCAGGAGGAGAAGGGGACAACAGAGGATGAAATGGCTGGATGGCATCACCGACTCGATGGACGTGAGTTTGAATGAACTCCGGGAGTTGGTGATGGACAGGGAGGCCTGGTATGCTGCAATTTATGGGGTCACAAAGAGTCAAACACAACTGAGTGACTGGACTGACTGACTGAGCCTCTGGAGATGCTGGCAGCCCATGCCGAGTCCTGACCCCAGCCTCCCTGGTGGAAGATCTGAGGATGTTGCCTCTTCCTTCCCCCGGCCCACCTGCTGATGGAGGGGAGGCGGCCTCCCTCGTTGCTTTGAGGGGCTCATGGGGCCTGGACGAGGTGGAGGTTGGGGGTGGAGGTAACAGGGATGTGGGGTGAGGGCTGGGGCCGCAGTCGGCGTGCCTGGGACCTGAGGCCTGGGGCCTTGTGCCTTGACCTTGTGCTTGCCTTTCCACCTTGCCGATGCCTGGTTCTTTCCTCCCCCTCCTCCTCCGGGCCCTACCAGCACCCCTTTCTCAGCCTGGTCTGTGCCTCCCAGAACCTCCTCTGGAATGGCAAGCAGTCTGACAGCTTCTCCCTGGTCTTCCGAGGGTTTTGGCAGGAAAGGGTCAAGAGGCTGAGCAGGAGTCTGTGCTTCACAGGGAGGCTCACCAGCCCCTTCTGGTCCTGCCGGGGCACACAGCCCAGGGGCCAGGGAGAAGCAGGGACAGCAGCTTCTGACCGCACCCCGGTTAGCGCTAGCCATAAGGGAGGTTGGTGAGATGGTTGTCAAGCAGCGAGGTGGGGGCTGGGGCCAGTCAGGGCTGCTTGAGCAGCTGCTTCTGGCAAAGTGTGGGCAGCTGCGGCCATGAGGTTGCTGAACGGAAGACTAGATGGGCCAGAGGCTGCTCTGGCGCGCCCAGCCCCTGGCCCGCGGGCTCTGTCTCTGGGGTTAGGCCTCGCCTTCTTGCTGCTGAGGAGCCCACTGTGTCCACAGCAGGAAGTGCTGGTGCAGAGGCCTAGGGGGTCCTTGCCCCAGTCCCCTGACTGGGGAGCCTGTTCCTGCCTTCCGCCAGTCTCTGGCCATGGGCCCCTTCTTGGCAAGGACCATGGCCTGTGTGTAAACTTGGGCAAGGAGCCCCCCTGCCCCCCACCCCCGGGGATTCTCTTCCTCTGTGTTGTAAGGACAAGGTATGACAAGCGTATTTTAAACAATTAGTTGTTTGTGGTTTTTTAACGCATTTCTGAAATACTGGTAGACAGGGCCCAAAGGAATGTGTGTGTATCAGGGTGTCTTCTCCCCTACTCCTCTGCCAGCCCCCCATCCCCTACCCCGAGGAGCTTCAGGAACCTGGGGAGACTGTCTGTATGGGGGCCAGGATTCTTACAACCCTGAGCATCGAGCAGCGTCTGCTGTTGAGCTAATCATTGCTGTCTGTTGTTGGCAGAGTTGAAACCGCAGGCGCTGGCGGGTGCGGTGCCCTGCCTGCCAGCCTACATCCTCTACATGTGCATCCGGCACGCAGACTACATCAACGACGACCTCAAGGTGCACTCCCTGCTGACCTCCACCATCAACGGCATCAAGAAGGTCCTCAAGGTCAGTGTCCAGGCCCCGGGTGCGGGTCTTGTGGGGAGCTGGGTGAACACAGCAGCTCACTGACGCCTCAGTTGCAAGTTCCCCAGAATCTCCAGCTCTGAAGGGAAATGCCGCCTGATCTCTAGACAAACAGGGCCCCGGGATGTTTCACTGTGTGCTCCCCAGCACCCCCTGTGCTGGACCCCAGACAGTTAAGAACCTGCCAGGTCGTCTGGCCCAGTGCTCAGGGCAGAGCCCAAGGCTGCTGGAGTCAGGCTCATCTGTCTCCCTTGGCTTCATCGTAGGAACACTTTCTGTTTTGCTCTGGACCTTGGGGTCCAGCTTTATCTAGAACTCACCCATTCATAGTTGGTCCTCCCATGCTCTGCCTTCAGCCCAGTGACCTAGTACTATACAGCCCAGTTGCACCCTAGTCTTCTCCAGTGAGACTCCCAAGTGGCCCCAGACCCCACCTACTCCCCGCTGGGTGTGCACCGCTGATCACGGGCCTCCAGGCAGGGTCGTGCGTCCTCCCCGGGGCTGGAGGAGCAGGAAGGCAGCCTTGCAGGGAGGGCTTTCTTCCATGTGCCCGTGAAGAGTAAGGGTCCGCTTGTCGCCAGTCCTGGTTGGGGCCTCCTGGGTAAGAGAAGGCAAGGTGGAGGCATCAGGACAGATGGGAACTACCTCTTCATACCCAGGTACATCTTCTTTTCGCAGAAGCACAATGAGGACTTTGAGATGACGTCCTTCTGGTTGTCCAATACCTGCCGCCTTCTGCACTGCTTAAAGCAGTACAGTGGGGACGAGGTGAGTGCGAGAGGGACCCAGGCCCCTGGAGGGCATGGACGCTACCAAGGTGCCCCGTGTTCTTCAGCAGTTAGGTCCTCATTTCCTTGGGTGCAGCAAAACGTGTCCCACCTCAGAGCACCTCAGTCCCCAGGTCAGAACAGGGGCAGGGCAGAGAGGTGTCGGTCCTGAAGGCATCTCTGTTTTGTCCACATGTCATCCTGAGCTGCTTCATGTCCCCTGAGGAAAGGGCGTGCGGTCTCTGGTCACCTCTGGGACCTCAGACTCTGATCACTGAAGCAGGAATAAGGCAGGCCTCGAAGACCCTGAGGGCCCTTGGAATGAATGGAAAGATTTGTGGGGAAATGTTTGCATAACCCATCCATCATCTGAGAGCCCCTCAGGAATCTCCCTGAAAACCCCATGAACTTAATTTTCCGAAGCAGCCCTAGAAGGGCCCCGTTTCTGGGAGCGTGGCAGAAAGCTCAGTGGTCTGGCAGGTCAGGCTGTCTCCGAAGACAACCAGTTATTTGTCTGTTCCAAGACAGAGATGGTCTAAGAGAAGAGGCGAGGTGTAACTGAACTACAGATGTGCAAACTGACCCTGAAACCCAGCTTCGTGCTTCTCATCAAATTCAAACCCTTGATCTGAGGCCCCAGCTCACCCCATCACTTATTAATGTTCTGCTCTGGAGCTCTAGGGTCCAGCTTTTTCTAGAAGTCACCATTCCCACTGTTGATCCTTGAAAAAACTTCTCCCATGCTTTGCCTTCAGTCCAGTGACCTAGTAACATACAGCTCAGTCTCACCCCCATTTCTCTGGTGAGACTCCCAACTTGTGCCCATATGCCAGTCACATCTAAAGCCCTGCAGGCCTTCTCAGCTTGCCTCCTCCCTTTCCTTTCACAATTTCAGTCTACACTCCCCAGGGTAAGGCATAGTGTAACTCAGTAAGGTGAAACAAAAAGCTTTGTTCCATCTTTTGTGCCAGAACAAGTTTTCACAGACTGTTCTCTCTGGGATAATAGAAGAGCATGCCATGCCTGGCAGTCTCACCACCCTCAATGGGACTTGACTCGCATCTCTGTCCTAGAATCTGAACTTGATCTCATCACCTGTTTTTATTATGCAAGGGAGTGGGTTAAATATTAAAGAAATAGTGTGTTTATTATTGGAAGAAATGGGGTTCATTTCAAACCAGATATGCAAATGACAACCCACTCCAGTATTCTTGCCTGGAGAATCCCAGGGATGGGGGAGCCTGGTGGGCTGCCATCTATGGGGTTGCACAGAGTCGGACACGACTGAAGCGACTTAGCAGCAGCAGCAGCATGCTCTATTCCCTAACCCTAACATTATACATAAGCTTTTCCTTTAAGCAGAAAAATGTATTTAAGGTTAGCTCCCTGAAAGTTGCCACTTGACCTAATGCTGCCTGTACTCTGCAGGGAACATTGTACAGGGCTCAGGAGGACCCAGAATTCTGTTACATTGGGCTACGGTTTCATGTGCTTATATTCCCAGGGACAAGACTTGAACCACAGTGTAACCCGATCTGCAGAGCCTAGACAACAATTATCTTGTTATCCCCTCTTCTGCCTGCTTTTGTTTTAAGAATTGCTTTGTGATCTGACATAGTACAAAAGGTATTGCTAGAGACAGTTACCCTTTTGAAAACACTGACTTTTTGGCTGCTCTTGATTGCTCTTGATTGCTTTTGGCCTGAATACAGAGATATTCACATGAGTTCTTCTGATATTAGCAGCTCTCTCAACTTGCCTATTACTTCATCTAGTTAACAGGGAAAGCTCAGAAGACATGTGCTGTAACTGTGGAATCATCTTGGTTCATCCATTAATTTTGATACTCAATGATAGGCTCTACATAAAATTTCTCATTGTAAAAACATACACTCTGAGCCAGGTACTTCTTCAGGGACTTGTGTATAGTCTTAATATTTTAGGGTAACCTGGTATATTGGGACAAGAACTGGGTTAAGATGTAGGAAGCATGGATCCCTCTTTCCTGGGACCTGCTGCCAACCTGCACTTTGCTGCCTCAGGGAGACTTCAGGGATTGGAACTAAATGATCACAGCCTTTTGATTAAGCAGTTTTCCGAGTCCTCTGTCATGCTACGTTTTGACTCTGCCTTCAAATTTAAGAGCCATCCTCGAGAACTGGAAGAACTGACAGGGTCTTATAGGACCTCACCTGAGCAGATAGAACCTGAATGGTCTCCCCACAGTAGGATACCTTGGAAGTGACTGGAGGCCCAGACGTCTTCCTGTGCCTGGCACTCAGCACAGCCCGTCTCCCTCCGCAGGGCTTCATGACTCAGAACACTGCAAAGCAGAACGAGCACTGTCTTAAGAACTTTGACCTCACTGAATACCGCCAGGTGCTGAGCGATCTTTCCATTCAGATCTACCAGCAGCTCATTAAAATCGCTGAGGGCCTCTTGCAGCCTATGATAGGTAAGCTGGCACCGGAGATCTCCAGCGCTCATCGTGGGGTCTGACATGAGGGTAAGCGCTCCCTCCGTTTAGGGAACCAGCTATTTTAGGACAGCCCCCAGAAAGCCCAGGCTCTTCCCAGAAAAGGCAGCTAAGGAGGTATATGCCGTCTACTCAAAGAGAGTCATGAAATTTTCAACACCAGCCCATCAAAGCATGTGATGCTTGGGTAGTGAGAATATAGATCACTTTCCCTCTATCTCCTTTTTGTTTAACGTACTGTATTATTTTTTCCCCAAACTAATTTCCATAGGTACTAAATATAAATTCAGAAAATGTAAATATATACACAGTGAAAAGATATAATACTCTTGCCCATGTATATGCTTTATTCATAGAAAAGGAAAAGAAGTATGTTCATATAAATGAACACAGTAGTAAACACTCATGCAATAAATATTTATTGAACATTCTGTCCAAAGCAGGACACTTGGGCACTTGACATGATATCAGAATTGAAAAATAAGAGCAATTATTTTTTTATGTTAAAAGTAACACACATGTGCATCACTCACTGTGTTCCTTAAAGGCTGGGGAGGTTCTCCTGAAGCACGTGGACCGTGTTTTCCCCAAGTTCTGACAGCATAAGTAGGCTGTAAGTGAATGCCAAGTAGCACAGGGTCCCACATGCCATCCAGAAATATGTCCCTTGGGATAAGATTCATTCCAAATCCTTCTTCTTGTCTGAGAATCTTCTTAGGAGGAGCTAGTTTATTCTCACCAGACAGGGAGAACTGGGGATATTTTATGACTCAGACAAGGTGATAGTTAACCACATCAGTTCTAGAATTGGACAGACCTGGGTTCAAAGCCTGGCCCTGCCATTTCTTGGTAGGGCGACCTTGGGCAAATTATTTAATGCTTCAGTTTCCTCAGTAGGAAATGGGTTGTTGGAAGTTTAAAAGGAATACTGAATGTAAAGCGCCTGACATGTAGTTAAGTGCTGTGCATTAACTATGACAGACCAACTCACCAAAGATTTACATGGTCAGAGAGTGATGGAGAAGAGCTGTTTGAACAATTGTTGGATGATCTCAGAGTCCAGGCCCAGGTCAGTGGCCAGGCCACAACTGTACCCACGTTGCTCAATTCTCAAAGTTTGGTCCCACAGCACAGAAGCCAGTACAGAATTCAGTTGGTTTTACCTTTTACGTATGTCCCATCACCAATAAATTTAAGTGAAGATTTAGTCCACAGGTTTAGTCGAAGATTTCTACGTGGAAAACTTCCTTGGTTGTAGAGATCAACCTATTAGAAATCGCATGCCAAATGCTCTAAGTTCCTGAGCCTCACCTCTGGGCAGGATCACGGCCAAAGCGCTGTGTGATCCGAGTGACCCAGAAGCAGATCTAATTTGGGAACATCTGTTGCTTTAATCGCGCTTCGCTTTCAGTGTCGGCCATGTTGGAGAACGAGAGCATTCAGGGTCTGTCCGGGGTGAAGCCCACGGGCTACCGGAAGCGCACCTCCAGCATGCCGGAAGGAGACAACTCGTACTGCTTGGAAGCCATCATCCGCCAGGTGAACTCCTTCCATACGGTCATGTGCGACCAGGGCCTGGACCCCGAGATCATCCTGCAGGTGTTCAGACAGCTCTTCTACATGATCAACGCAGTGACGCTCAACAATCTGCTTCTGCGGAAGGACGTCTGCTCCTGGAGCACAGGCATGCAGCTCAGGTAGGCGAGCGCACCTCAGCCCACCCCTAGGAAAGGGGACACCCCACACGCCAGCTGCACTCACACACGGGGGGCATTTGTTTCTGAAAATGACAGCCAAATCCAAGTGGCCATCCTTGTCACAGGCAGTGTGTGACTCAGATCCATCACTTGTTCATTTGTTGATGAAATTCATCACATACCGAGGAGGTGAGCTTGGTAAACAAATCAGTTCAAAGTTCAAACATTTGCAGACTTTATAAAGGCTGTAAATATGATTTGGCTAGGTTTGAGAGAAAAATCAATGATTTAAGAGGCATGACGGCTCACCGGAGTACAAATATGTTTGCAAATGTTAAATGTAAGTTGTTTTAATTCAGTATAGTTAATGCCCCCCCTCCCCATTAACTTAGTACACTTTAGGCACCTCATCTTGGCTTGGTTTTAAGCGCCCACTCATTCCACAGTTACTGAGTGCCACGTACTTGTCACACTCTTGCCCACATGAGAGAATCAAGAGGAGGAGAGTGATAACACTAGTGGCAGCTGAGCTGCAGAAGAAAGCCACAAGGTGAGTTCATCCCAGTGAAGCAAGAGGACAGGCATCACAGGGCGCTCTCTTCCTGTGTCTAAGGTACAACATTAGTCAGCTGGAGGAGTGGCTTCGGGGAAGAAACCTGCACCAGAGTGGAGCTGTTGAGACCATGGAACCCCTGATTCAGGCTGCCCAGCTCCTGCAGTTAAAGAAGAAAAGCCCCGAGGATGCTGAGGCCATCTGTTCCCTGTGCACCGCCCTCAGCACCCAGCAGGTACAGTCACTGTCAGCCAAAAGGACTCAGGGCCAGGCCGGCTTCCATTCCAAGTCAAAGGTTGTTTTCAGAGTGCTCTGGACCTTTTTCTGCCCCCGGTGATACAGTCCTGAAAGTTCAGTCCACTGAATGTTCCTGCATGAACTAAAGATACTTTGGTCTGCCAGTAACCCTCTGATTTCTTATTTACTTAGAAAGATCAGGCAGTCAATCCCACAAAGCATCAAGCTTAGGCACAAAGGGTTTTAAATGCTTACAGAGAGTTCTGGAATGTCTCTCACCCCCAAATTTAAATTTCTTTCAGAAATTGGCAGCAGCAGCTGGCATTTGGCATTAAATTGTTTCCTTTACAACTATAATTCCATTACATTCATATTTTCACTTAGACTTCATATGTGTTATTTTTTAATATTTTTTTATTTGGCTGCACCAGATCTTAGTTTCAGCATGCAGGATCTTCAGTTTTTTTTAAGGGGTGACATGAGGGATCTTTAGTTGTGGCGTTCGAACTCCTATTTGCAGCATGTGGGAACTGCTAGTTTCCTGACCAAGGATAGAACCCAGGCCCCCTGCATGGGGAGTGTAGCGTCTTAGTCACTGCACCACCAGAAAAGTCCCTACATTATTTTAAATAAAGTCAGTAAGCATCTGACTTTAAATTTCCTTGCCTTTTCCCCCCAGAAGTTGTATTTATACTGGGTCTCAGTTGCAGAGATAATTTGTTGTTGCCATTTAGTCGCTAAGTCATGTCCGACTCTTTGCGACCATATGGACTGCAGCACACCAGGCTCCCCTGCCCTCTATCTCCCAGAGTTTGCTCAAGTTCATGTCCATTGACTAGGTGATGCTATCTAACTATTTCATCCTCTACCATCCCCTCTTCTTTTGCCTTCAAGAAGTACTATGTCTGTCAAAAGATAAATCCTGTCCATACATAGGTGACCTTGCCCTCCATCATGAATGTGCCTGTTTAGAAATGGGCCCACCACAAGGTAGGGATGCAAAATGAGACCAGCATGAGGAAATCTGGATTTTCCATATTAAATCATGCACCTTCTCTCTGCCCAGCACCTAAAGAACAACAGGATCTAAATTCACTATTGCAAGTAAACATACATTTCCTTACCACCTCCATTAGATACTCAGAGATGAAATACCAAACTCTTAAGAAAGCTGCTTCCTTCTATACGTGTTTACTGAAAGTTTTGAAACTTAAAATTTTTGCCTTCATAAGTTTACTCCTAGACTGTACCTGGCACCGCTCTGCCACTGGGCAGGCCACTTCCCCTACACAAAGAATTACCTTCTGTTTAGATAGGAGAAAAACTTGCTCTTTAGTAAGTGATTTTGGGGGGTGGTAAGAGGTAGGAAAGTGCTGTTAAGACCTTTGTTATAAAAGGTAAGATACCCAGAACTCTTTTAATGAAACTTTTAAATGGCTAGTAGATAAGGCGCTGAAGACTTCAGGCCAACAGTTCCCTAAAATCCTCATTAATTCATAAGTCATAGAGCATGGGGGAGGGTTGGGCAGATATATAGGAGAAAGGAATCGGTAAGGGAGCTCAGATCTCCCCGGCAGAGCTTTGGGGCCCTAATTTACTAAACATGGATGCCTCGATGTCAGTCCAGCTGCACCTGAACTGTGGGTCTTGCCCACAGAGAAGTGTTCTCGGGTGCCAATATCATATATTCTTTAAGATTCAAAAGTGATTTTAGGTTAATTTAGCTCTGTGCTAAACTTTTGTTTTTATTCCAACAGATTGTAAAAATTTTGAACCTTTATACCCCTCTGAATGAATTTGAAGAACGAGTGACAGTGGCCTTTATACGAACAATCCAGGTGAGTTTTAAAATAGTAATCAATTTTATAAAGTCCTAGGATAAAACACGGAGATGGCAATGGCACCCCACTCCAGTACTCTTGCCTGGAGAATCCCAGGGACAGGGGAGCCTGGTGAGCTGCTGTCTGTGGGGTCACACAGAGTCGGACACAACTGAAGTGACTTACAGCAGCAGCATAAAACAAATAAAAGAACTGGTAGTTTATAGTTTAACCTAGCTTCTCTTGCCTGGAAAATCCCATGGGCGGAGGAGTCCGGTGGGCTGCAGTCCATGGGGTCGCTAAGAGTCAGACATGACCAAGCGACTTCACTTTCACTTTTCACTTTCATGCATTGGAGAAGGAAATGGCAACCCACTCCAGTGTTCTTGCCTGGAGAATCCCAGGGACCGGGGAGCCTGGTGGGCTGCCGTCTATGGGGTCGCACAGAGTCGAACACGACTGAAGTGACTTAGCAGCAGCAGCTTCTCTTTATTAGTAAAATACTGCTTCCATTATATTCTAGAAGACCTTACATTCTTAGGTGTTCTCTTTTGGTAAATAACTTACCATATACACAAAGGAGACTGAACTTTAATAATCTTTGCCTCTTGGATTTTACTTTGTTTAAGTATTATTTCATTGACCACTGTGTGTGTGTTAGTCACTCAGTCGTGTCTGACTCTTTGTGACCCCATGGACTATAGCCCACCAGGCTTCTCTGTCCATGGGATTCTCCAGGCAAGAATACTGGAGTGGGTTGCCATTCCCTTCTCCATGGGATCTTCCCAACCCAGGGATCCAACCGTGGTCTTCTGCATTGTAGGTAGATTCTTTACAATCTGAGCCACCATGGAAGCCCCAATTTACCACTAGCAAGTTGCTAAACTATAACACAAAGTGGAATTAATAAGCAGAATATCAACCCTACCCATAAATGAAACTAAGAAATACTGGGGTTTTTGTTTGTTTGTTTTTAATGTTTGTTTATTTGGCTTCGTTGGGTCTTAGTTGCATCATGCAGGATCTTTGTTGTGTCATTCAGGATCTTTCGTTGCAGCTCATGAACTCTCTGGTTTCGGTTTGTGGGCTTAGTTGGTCTGTGGCGTGTGGGATCTTAGTTCCCTGACCAGGGATCAAACCTGCATTCCCAGTATTACATGCAGATTCTTAACCACTGGACCACCCCTGAAGTCCTAAGAAATACTGTTATAAGAAAAAAAAAAAGAGCTCTTAAATCTTGACTCTTACAATATTTAAGAGACTTACAATATTTACCCTTAGGAACATTCTTGAAAGCAAGCATATTAAGGGAAATGATTATTTAAATCTGTCTTAAAAGAGTTTATGAATGTTTACCTAAAGATGAGCTTCCTAAGCTGAGCCCTCAGTAATCTGTGCTGAGTGCCTAATCTTCATGTGTGACTGTAGCTGACAGCATCTAAAAGATGAGTCACATCAAGATTAGTCCCCAGACGGTGAACACGCCTCCCATCAGTGCTGGTGGGGAGCACCCTGAGGAGACATAATACCTTTTCAGACTTTTAAACTGTCTCTTCAGCCGGTGAAGTAACTGTCAGTCTGAATCAAGGATAAAAAGAAATGGGAGAAAGTGATTAGAGACGGAGGTAGAAAAAGCAGAAAGAAATAAATTACCTTGAGCATCATGTATAAATAGAGAAGAGAGGCTGAAGGTCAGGGGAGGGTGCCAGTCAGATGGAAGCTTATTCTGTTAAGGGCAGTGGGGAAAATCCAGTGGTTTGTTAAAGATTTGGGTCAGAGAGAACCAGGCAGGGAGTCTCCTCCATGGATGTTGTATCGTCAGCTGCTGAAATGACTGATGGCAGAAGCCACTGAGTGAGTTCTCTGACATGCCACCATTTTTATGGAGAGCTGAGAATTTACACAAAGCAGAGTGCATATTTATTAGAAAGTCTTTTTTTGCTTTTAGATATCTGAGACATATTAGAGGGAGAGCTCTAACTGCTTATAAATTGGCACTGTATACGAGAAGAGAGTTCAGGCCAAAGGTCAAAGAATATGAGCCAAGTCACACTTGGGGTTTAAGGTAGTAGGAAAAAGGCAGTGTAAGCTGGTCAGATAGTCTCTGGAGACACATACAGTGAGATTCTGAGTCATCCTTAGCAGTCAATTCTCGAGTCCATCAATTCTGTCAAAAAATGTTGTGTGTGTCTGTGTGTGTTCGCCAGCTAGGGTTTTAGTTTTGTTTCTTCCTACACAGTGCTCAGAGGAAAGGCTGGGACACTTCATGCCATCCTCCTGTACTTGAACCTTATGTAGGATAAATACAAGTTGCTTTTGCAAACCATTTGCTAGGACAAAATATGCTGATGTGTAAGAATGATTCCTGTGAAATGACTATCTTGTGAATTTTAAATAAATACGTATATACCTTTTGTTCCTGAATTGTAGTATGGGTATTATTTTCTTTTTTGTCCCATTTTTACACTCTCCTTTAAATCCTTTATAGTTTCTTCAAACCCTTTAAAGTGCAGAGCCTACTGCTAACTCTGACTAAGGTGCAGAAATTAAAGGGTCTTAAGTGCTATGAAAAAATTTTATGAGCCTGTTGCCATTTTATGCACATTATCTCATGCTGTGTGATGGCTTTGTAATAATAGTAAATGCAGCAAAGCTTGGAGCCAGCTGAGTGCTGAGCTAGCAACACTCCTGGAGAGACTGCTCTGACAGGATCACATGAAAGCCGCCCTATGGTATCTTAAATTAGTGAAGTTGCTTATTCATCCTTAAATGTCCTTGACTTTTCCGAATTTCTTCTCCTATCATTTCAAACTACTATTTCAAACTGTTAAGATTACTTTACAAATTTGACCCATCTTTCAACATACCAAACCTCATGGGTGTTTTTAAACTTGACACCTGGAAATTTAAAGTGTTTTCCTTACCCACATTCAACTCTACAGGTTCTTCTGCCTTCTTAGAAGCATGTCACAGGCTTACACTCATGCCGATTTCATTCTAAAAACCCTGTTTCCTAGCACTTTTCAAAGGCTACTGCATTGCATGTTTATTGACCTCACCCCCTGAAATTAAAAGACGCTTACTCCTTGGAAGAAAAGTTATGACCAACCTAGATAGTATATTCAAAAGCAGAGACATTACTTTGCCAACTAAGGTCCGTCTAGTCAAGGCTATGGTTTTTCCTGTGGTCATGTATGGATGTGAGAGTTGGACTGTGAAGAAGGCTGAGCGCCGAAGAATTGATGCTTTTGAACTGTGGTGTTGGAGAAGACTCTTGAGAGCCCCTTGGGACTGCAAGGAGATCCAACCAGTCCATTCTGAAGGAGATCAACCCTGGGATTTCTTTGGAAGGAATGATGCTAAAGCTGAAACTCCAGTACTTTGGCCACCTCATGCGAAGAGATGACTCATTGGAAAAGAGTCTGATGCTGGGAGAGATTGGGGGCAGGAGGAGAAGGGGACGACAGAGGATGAGACGGCTGGATGGCATCACGGACTCGATGGACGTGAGTCTGTGTGAACTCCGGGAAATGGTGATGGACAGGGAGACCTGGCATGCTGCGATTCATGGGGTCGCAAAGAGTCAGACACGACTGAGCAACTGAACTGAACTTGCTTCAAGACTTAAGAAAATAGAGATGCTGTGAGTGTTAGAGTCAATGTAACATCCACACACGGGATTCACTTAGCAGATAAATATCCCTTGTCTTCTCTAAAGGGCAAATGATGAAACCTCTAGAAGGTTACAGAATATCAAAATATTGTCACTATCTGGCATCTGGTCCCATCACTTCATGGGAAATAGATGGGGAAACAATGGAAACAGTGTCAGACTTTATTTTTGGGGGCTTCAAAATCACTGCAGATGGTGACTGCAGCCATGAAATTAAAAGACGCTTACTCCTTGGAAGAAAAGTTATGACCAACCTAGGCAGCATATTAAAAATCAGAGACATTACTTTGCCAACAAAGGTCCGTCTAGTCAAAGCTATGGTTTTTCCAGTGGTCATGTATGGATGTGAGAGTTGGACTGTGAAGAAGGCTGAGCGCCGAAGAATTGATGCTTTTGAAATGTGGTGTTGGAGAAGACTCTTCAGAGTCCCTTGGACTGCAAGGAGATCCAACCAGTCCCTCCTAAAGGAGATCAGTCCTGGGTGTTGTTTGGAAGGAATGATGCTAAAGCTGAAACTCCAGTACTTTGGCCACCTGATGCAAAGAGTCGACTCATTGTAAAAGACTCTGATGCTGGGAGGGATTGGAGGCAAGGGGAGAAGGGGACGACACAGGATGAGATGACTGGATGGCATCACCGACTCGATGGAGTCTGAGTGAACTCCGGGAGTTGTTGATGACATGGAGGCCTGGTGTGCTGTGATTCATGGGGTCACAAAGAGTCGGACACGACTGAGCGATTCAACTGAACTGAACTGAAAGCAATGATGGTGCCTTGTCCCAACAGGACAAGCAGTTCTCATCCTTGAAGTTAATGTGGGAGGACCTGTGTTTTCAATCAGGATATTTTGATTTTCATATTGGCAGGACTCACAGTTAGTTGCCTTTGTATAGTTCAAAGTTTGATGGTGTGTGCCAGACTCCAGGAAGAAAGGAAATTTCTTTATCATAAAGAGATAAATTTTGTATCATAAAAAGAACAGCAAACATAGCCCTTGCCAAATACCAGAGGCTGCTGAGTGCTTTCTTCACACACTTACTCTCTTGAGCCTCATAACCTAATGAGTATACTCTTCCCCACCTCATTTTTTGCCATGTGTTTTTCTATTTTAAACCATTTTTAAGTGTACAGTTCAGTGGCACTGAATATATTCACAATGTTGTATAACTATTGCCACTAATTCCAGAACTTTTTCATCATTCCAAAGAGAAACTTGACCCAATGAGCAATAATTCCCTATTTTTCCTTTACCTCAGCCCGAGATAACCTCTATTCTACTTCCCATCTCTATGAATTTGCTTGTACTAGATATTTCATGTAAATTTGTCCTTTGGGGTCTGGCTTATTTTACTTACAATATTCTTTGGGTTCGTCTGTATTTTGCTATGTAACAGGTATCAGAACATCATTCCTCTTTGTGGTTGAATAATAACCCCTTGTGTGTATATATTACATTTTGTTTATCCATTCATCTGTTGATGGACCCTGGATTGCTTGTTTATTGGGGGCAATGCTTTCATTAACATTGGTATACAAATATGAGTACTTGTTCTAAGTTATTTTAGGTGTATCCTTGGGAGTTGAATTACAAGTTCATATAGTAATTCTGTGTTTAGATGTTTGAGGAACTACCTCAAACACTGTTTTGCATTCCCACCAGCAATGCATGAAGTATATACATCATTCTTGTAGTTTTGTATGTTGAACCACCCTTGTGTTCTGGGGATAACTCCAAATTGCTCATGTATGTTTGTTAAGTCTACCTGGTTTATAGTGGTATTCATTGGCTGCTCTTTGCTCTTGACCTTCCACCTGGTGGTTCTATCCATTATTGAGAATGGGGTAATGAAGTTTCCGATTATTATTATAGACATTTCTCCCTTTAGTTCCTTCCATTTTTCCTTCATGATTTGAGAAGGAAGTTATATGTATGCATATATATAAGAATATATATGCATCTGTTGATAGATGCATATATATAACTCCTATATTGATAGATTGAGACTTTTATGCATATATAATGTCTTTCTTTGCCTCTTGTAAACTTTTGTAACTTGAAGTGTACTTTGTATGACAATAATATAGCTGTATCAGCTCTTTTCTGGCTACTTGGAAAATCTTTTTTCAAACTTTTATTTTCAGTCTTTTTGGGTGTCTAAAGTGAGTCTCTTCCAGACAGCGTGTAGATGACTTTTTGAAAATCCTTTCTGCCAGTCCCTGCCTTTTAATTGCCCTTATGTTTCCATTTAAAGTATTACTGATAAAAGATTTATTTCTGCTATTTGACTACTTGTTTTCTCTGTGTCGTCTATGTTTTGTGTTTCTCAGTTCTTTCGTCATTGTTTATTTCTTGTAGTGAGGGTATCATTTTGATTCCCTACATTTCTGCATATTTTTTGGTTATTTTCTACTTGTTTATTTGTATTTTTGGCTCTGCTGGGTCTTGTTGCTTCACGTGGGCTTTTTCTCGTTGGCAGCAAGCAGGGGTTACTCTTCACTGTGGTGCACATGCTTTTCATTCCCGTGTCTTCTCTTGTTGCAGAGCACAGGCTGTAAGGTGCATAGGCTTCAGTAGTTGTGGTGCGTGGGTTTAGTTGCTCCACAGCATGTAGTATTTTCCTGGAGGAAGAGGAATTGAACCCATGTCCTCTGCATTGGCAGACAGATTCTTAACCACTGGACCACCAGGGAAGTCTCTGGTTATTTTCTTAGTGGTTACTGTGGTGATCACGATGAATGTCTTCAACCTGTTAACAACCTAGTTTAAATAATACCCTCTTGGTTTCAATAGTATACAAATACTCTGCTGCTATGCATCTCCATCCCTCTTGATTTATATTGTTATTGCCACAGATTACTTCCGTTAAACGTGTGTACCCATTAACAGAAATTTATTCATTTTCTGCATTTGTGTAAGTCATATAGGGAACAAAGGTGCTGCACAACAAAAGTATAATGCTGGCTTTTACATTTACCTGGCTTCCCAGGGGGCGCTAGTGTTAAAGAACCTGCCTATAATGCAGGAGACCCAAGAGATGTGGGTTTGATCCCTGGTTGGGAACATCTCCTGGAGGAGGGCATGGCCACCCACTCCAGTATTCTTGCCTGGAGAATCTCATGGACAGAACCTGGTGGGGGTTGTAACAAGTGGAGCCCCATGGGGTTGTAAAGAGTTGGACATGACTAAAGCGACTTAGCACACAGGTTTACCAGTGTTATTTTTTCTTATGGTTTTGAGTTACTGTCTAATGTCCTTACATTTCACCCTGAAGGACTTTCTTTAGTTACTGGTAACCAGCTTCTCCTGCTGTTGTTTCTCTGGAAATGACTCAGCTGTCCCTTGGTATCCAGGAGGGATTGGTTCTATGACCTCCATGGGTACCAAAACCTGTGGATGCTCAAGTCCTTTATATAAAATGGCATAGTGTTTGCATATAACCTACACACATCTTCCTGTATATTTTAAATCATCTCCAGATTACTTATTATACCTAATACAATGTAAATGCTATGTAAATAGTTGTCAGCATATGTCAAATTCAAGTCTTACTTTTTGGAACTTCCTGAATTTTTTAAAAATATTTTTGATCCATGGTTGGTTGGATCTACAGATGCAGAATCTGTGAATACAAGGGGCTGACTGTAATTCTCCTTCATTCTTGAAAGACAGTTTTTCCAGATATAGAATTCTTGGTTGACTGGAAGAAGAAATTTCAGAAATTAAAATGTATCATCCCACTGCCTTCTGGCCTCCATGGTTTCTGATCCACTTTTACTGAGGATAAGTTATGTAATGAGTTACTACTCTCCTCCTGTTCTTTGGATTCTTTGTCATTGGGGTTTGATACTTTGACATAATGTGTCTCAATGACTCTTTTTGAGTTCATTCTGCTGGTTTGTTGAGCTTCTTGGAAATATATCTTTCATCAGATTTGGGCATGTAGGCACTATTTCTTCAAATAGTTTGCTATCCCTTTCTCTCTTTCCTTTTTCTGGGACTCCTATGATATATATTTTGGTTCACTTTATGGTGTCCCACAGGTCCCTCAGGCTCTGTCCACTTTTATCCATTCTTTTTTCTCTCCCCTTCTCAAACTGGAGAATTTCATCTGCTCTATTTTCAAGTTGACTGGTTAGACCCCTTTAGTAAAATAAACAATTTCATTTTAGTTATTACACTTTCCCTAAAATATCTAGCTCCAAATAGAGGGTGAGAGGGGAGGGGCTCCGTCCCCTTTAAATCTTCCAACTGATGCCATAGAGGAAGCCACTGTATCCCAAGAGAACCAAAAGCAAGGCAGACATCTGTGCCAGTCCTTCAAGGAACTGCCAGACCGACCAGAGTGCACAGCCCCAGAGCTTTGGAAGGCAAGGTCTCACTGCCTGCCCAGGCACCAGCCAGCTGCTCCAGGACTGGGGGTTGCTGTCCCTGTAGCTGCAGTGTGGTTGGGGAATGGGGGATTCTGCCAATGCACACTGCTCTCTCAGCAAAGATCTGAAAGCTCTCCTTTATCAGGCACTTTCCTGGTTGTTTTAAGCATCCAGTCAGGTCCCAGAGTTATAAGACAGTTGATGCCATTCTTTTTTCTAGCTCAGTGGTAGCTTCAGTGGAGGGACTGACCCCTGGAGGTTCTTGTTCTGTCATTTTGTGCAATGTCACTCTCCCTTTTCCTTTTTAGAGTTGAGGAAACTGAGACAGAGGAAAGTTCAGGAACTCGCCCAAGGTGGTGCCAGGATTACAGCTCAGGTTAACTGCCTCCAGAGCCCATGTTTTCAACCTTTTCACCATACCGCCTTGCCACATGATTTGCAGCTGAAATGTATTTTTCTCTTCTCCCTTAGATGGAAAATTTTTTAAAGAATGCTAGAATTGGAGAAGCTAATGTCATCTGATCTCCAAACAGGCCTAAACCAAAGCCTCTCTCCCTCTAAATACCTCAGGGAGAGGGAGACCACATTCTCCTGAAGTCCTGCCTAGTTATTGGAACAGGAATATTCTTGTGATTCATTTTTGTGAATTCATCAAAACTGATTCTTTTTAGACAGAGGCAGTATTTTACATGGTCTTATCCTTCCCCACAGGCACAACTGCAAGATCGGAATGACCCTCAGCAGCTGCTATTAGACTTCAAGCACATGTTTCCTGTTTTGTTCCCATTTAATCCATCTTCTCTGACCATGGACTCAATCCACATCCCAGCATGTCTCAATCTGGAGTTCCTCAGTGAAGTCTGAAAATACACATGCCAAAGCTCAATTGCCAGCGAGAGCACGAAGGAAGTACATAGGACAGTAAAGTGAATTTAAGAATCTGTTAAAATCTACAAAAGTAGATCAGAGTTTGAGAGCCTGTGCAGAGTGAACTATACAGAATAAGACACATCTGTCATTATATTTTGTACCTACTGCTCAGAATAAAAACACTTGAAATATGGAAGGTTTTTTTAAAGTATGATTTCGGTCTAAACAAATTCATATCATAATCCATAGCCACCAAGCAGTCCCCATGGCCATATAAAAGGTGCCAGTCTATAAAACAGAAACTGCCTAGTTTTGATCTTTCGACATAACTGGAGAACGTCCAAAGTAAGATGACATTAAAACTAATGTAACTCACATAAACTGCCTTCAGAGGGCTTTTAACAAATCATGGTACTATTAAGTATGATACTGTCATATAGCAAGTGACATTTCCCCACATCAACAAACGACAGGTGTGGATGGGTTTATGGGGAGATGTTTTGAAGACAAATATATAGACCTGGACCTTCTGAGAAGTTTCCTGAAGATAATTTTAATGCCTAGTGATGCAGACAATGGTGTAATTGACCTCCAGACTAAACAGTTTGATTATTTGTTTCTGAAGTAAAATTAGAAGACTTGGTCCCTAATATACTCAGACCTATTTGTGTAGTCATGAATTTATGGAGAAATTGTGCTAAAAATGCTGCAGTTCCAAACAAAATGTAAGCAAATAGATACTATTATTTCCAATGCTAGTCCATGCACTTCCTGACTCAACAAAACTTTCAAAAAAAATCAATATAATCTAAATGTTAAAAAATAGTAACAAGTCTTATTTTATTAGATTAAAAATCAAACAAGTCAGTATAAAAGCATTTAATCCCTTAATGCCATTATACCTCCAATAAGAAGTATAATTACATATTATATAATGCTCATAGT
>SJYQ01008292.1:431157-462656 GCA_006410935.1 Redunca redunca
AAGAGTACTGGAGTGGGTTGCCATTGCCTTCTCCGATGGCGGAGATCTAGGCAACATCAAATGATGGTTTGATTCAAGTAGGGGGCAGTGGGATTGGGGAAAAGGGGGAGGGATGGTTTGAGATAGTTTTGGAGGTGGATTTGATACAACTTGGTGATCGATTGGAGTGGCAGGTCTATGAGAAGGAAATGCCAAGAATGACTTCAGGTTTCTGGTTTGAAGAACTGAGTTCATGATACTCCTTAGAGAGCGAAAGAAAAAGGGGATGGGATAGACTTGGAAGAGAATATTGAGGTGCTCAAGTGCAGATTCCAGGTAGACAGTTGATTAGGGGGATCTGGAGCTCAGACAAGCCAAAATGACATGTGACCAGTTCCAGTGGAAAATAGATATTCTGAGACAAAAGGATTTGTCCGTGCTCTTTCCAACTCCAGATTTCATACAGTAGCATACTTGTTTTTATTTTTTTAGATGGTGTATTCAGGAGACCCAAATTATTTAACAGCTGCATTGTCATGAGCTATCTTCCTTAAAAGGAAATCATAGTTTTATTGATATCTGTTTACTGGTTTATCAGTGATTCTTACCACTTTCTTTTAATACAGACTCCTTTGAAAATTTGATGAAAGCTATGTAAGGAAAGAAAGTGCATCGACACCCGCATGGAGGAAGTATGAAGTTTATAACTTTGGGACACCATTCACTGTGGTGTTAAAGTTAGTGATCATACTTTGATACATTTCCATTTTACAGTTGAGGACACTGATGTCCAGAAAGGTGGACTGGCTTATCTATAATGGTAGTTAGTGTTTTGGTTGTTATTGGTTAGTTAGAGGGCTTCCCTGTTGACTCGGCAGTAAAGAGACCACCTGTGATGCAGGAGGTGTGGGTTCGATCCCTGGGTCAGGAAGATCCCCTGGAGAAAGGGATGACATCCCACTCTGGTATTCTTGCCTGGGAAATCCCATAGCCGGAGGAGTCTGGTGGGCTGCAGTCCATGGGATTGCAAGAGTTGGACACAATTTAGCGACAAAACCACCATCACCACCAGAATACATTACAGATGCACTCGTCTCTCAAGAAACAGTAAATACTAAGTGCTTGCAGGACTATTGGGTAAGAGAGAAAGTTTGACTGATTCTTGTAAGGAAAAGAACACATTTGAATGGGCGCAAAATTGACTTTGGTAAAGATTGTCATTAATCAGATTTCTGTCTTCAAGTAGAACCAGTTCCCCGGTTTTTTATTAGCACCCACCAGAGGACTTGGTTGGAAGGTTTCCCTCAACAAATAGTAATTCTCTTACTGTTCCTTAGCTTTGCTGGGAGTATTTGTACAACCTTGCAAAACATGTTGGTGGGCTGCCAGATTAATCCTGCAACTGAAGTGGATACAGAAGCAGCAGTTGTCCTTGCTAGCTTTGATTACTGTCAGCAGTTGTGATTAAATGGGTAAATATTTTCCTAACAATGTAACAGAAAAGAAGGCAGAATTCCTCTTTATTTTCTAGTGTTATTTTTTCCTCTACCCGGTCACATTTACCACCTTGCCAGGCCCTTTCTTGGCATTTTTGACTCATTATGCCTTGGATTAATGTGTCTTTTCCTGCCTTTAGTGGAAGTCTTTAGCCCCTGAATTTCCAGAGTCTTTTAAAATACACAAGATGTTAGTTTGGTTAATGATTGTTAGGTTTTAGACCTTTTAAAATCCATACAAAATTGATATCAGATCAGATATTAATAATTATTGCCGTGGTATCCAGTTTATGAAACAGGAAAAAAATCGTTTAGATTGTCTAGTCTTTATACCTGCACATGCCAGGTTTTTTTTAAATAATTTTTTAAAATGCTTAATAGCATTTTCCCCATTCAAAATCATTGTATTAGTTCAGTGTTAGCCTTACTCCTGCTAACTTTACAGTCTGGGAGCACCAAGGAAACAGACGTGATATAAGGAAAGGGGAAATTCTTGCTTTTATTTTTGTTTTCACACACACACACACACACACACACACACACACACACTATTTTGTAGGTTTCTCATATTTCACCATTAGAATTTCCCACACGAAAATGCTGTCTTAGATTATGAAGTACAAGAAAGAAACCCATGAATGGAAATTTATGGAGAAGCAAAGGAAGTTTGCCTTCATTGTTTCTGAAAAGCCAGTGTTCATTCAAATCATTTCTATGTATGTAATGTCATTTTTTTCTGGTTTTTGAGATTTTCACTTTAGTTTTGAGAAGTTTGACAGTGATGTACCAGGATGAGTGTGTGCGTGTGTTTTGCATGTATTCAGTTTGGGGTTAACTGAGCTTGAATCTGTACATTTATCTTTTAGTTTTATAGAAAAGTTGAACAGAAAGTACAGAGCATTCCCATACACTTAAATCATCCCACTCCATTATCTCCTATTATTAACCGCTTGCATTAATGTGGTATGTTTGTTACAGTTGATGAACCAATACTGATCCATTATTTTTAACTAAAGTTCATAGTTTACATTGTTTCATTTGTTGTGTTGTACAGTCCTGTAGGTTTTGATGGATGTATAATGACATATATCTACCATTATAGTACCATAAAGAGTAGTTCTCTGCCCTAAAATTTCCCTGTGCTCTACCTGTTCATTTCTCCTCTACAACCCCCAACCCCTGACAACTGCTGGTCTTTTTACTATCTCCATAATTTTGCCATTTCTAGATGTTATGTGCTGCTGCCGCTGCTAAGTTGATTCAGTTGTGTATGACTCTGTGCGACCCCATAGACGGCAGCCCACCAGGTTCCCCCGTCCCTGGGATTCTCCAGGCAAGAACACTGGAGTGGGTTGCCATTTCCTTCTCCAATGCATGAAAGCGAAAAGTTGAAAGTGAAGTCGCTCAGTCGTATCTGACTCTTTGCAACCCCATGGACTGCAGCCTACCAGGCTCCTCCATCCATGGGATTTTCCAGGCAAGAGTACTGGAGTGGGTTGCCATTGCCTTCTCCAAGGCGTTATATAGTTGGAATCATATAGTGTGTCGTCTTTTCAGATTGGCTTGTTTCACCAGCAGTATGAGTTTAAGTTTCTTTCATGTCTTTTCATGACTTGATACCTCATTTCTTTGTAGTGCTAAATAATATTCCATTGTATGAATGTACCACAGCTTATCCATTCACCTACTGAAGAACATCTTGTGTGCTAAGTTTTGGCAGTTATGAGTACAGCTGCTATAAACATTTGTGTGCAGGTTTTTGTGTGGACATGTTTTCAACTCATAGGGGTAAATACAAGGGAGTGTGATTACTGGATCATGTGAGTAGCACATGTTTAGTTTTAGGTTTGGAAGAAACTGCCACACTCTCTTCCAAAGTGGCTATACCATTTTGCATTCCCAGAATCAGCAGGTGAATTTCTTTTGCTCCACATCATCACCAATGTTTGGTGTTGCCAGTGTTGTTGGATTTTAGTTGAGAGACGGAGTCTCACAGCTGTTTTAATTTTCAGTTGCCTAATAACACGATGTCAAGCATTTTTTCATATGGTTATTTGCCATTTGTATAGTATCTTTGATTAGCACATTTCTATGCATTTTTAGCTGGGTCATTAATTTCTTATTGAGTTTGAAGAGTTCTTTGTAATTTTAGATACAATCCTTTATCAGATAAGTATTTTGCAGGTATTCCCTCCCAGTCTGTGGCTTGTCTTTTTGTGCTTTTAATGGTGTCTTTTGAAGAGTAGAAGTTTTCAATTTTAATAAAGTCCAAATTTTTCTTTCTTGGATTGTGCTTTTGGTGTTGTATCTAAAAAAGTTATCACCAAACCAAACCAAAAATCCCCTAGGTTTTCTCCTTTGGTATCTTCTAGGAGTTCTATAGTTTTTGCATTTTATATTTAAGTCTATGATCCAGTTTGAGCTAATTTTTATGAAAGGTGTAAGGTCTGTCTACTTTGTTGTTGTTTGCATGTGGATGTTCAGTTGTTCTGTGGGAATGTGGAAACTAATCTAAAATTTGTTTTTGATCAAGGCCTGTTTTTGTGGTCAGTCTGCCATAGAAAATGAGATCATGAGCTTCTGATTTCTTTAGGAACTATAAGAACAAGAGTTAAAAATTACCAGGGGCCTAGGAGAAAAACAGACATTCATCCTCAGGCCTTTTGTTGATCCTGACAGGCCTTTCATTTAAAGGTACAGGACAAAACATACCTTACGTCCTGGGAGTGAGACCCCCCAAGAGTTGTTCCGGGAAGGTGATTGTCTCGAACAGCTCGAGGAAATAACTTTTCTGAAAAATAGCTGTACAATATGATTGTAAGCTAATAAATCGTCTCGGGCCAATAACTAAGACCTATCACTGAAAAGGTTAAGATCTAACCACCAATCAAAAAGCTGCACTCCAGCTGCACCTGTTTGTGGTTTTTGTGCTTATAAACTGCTCTATGACAGCTCTTCGGGGTTCGTCTCCCCGAATGGAGATTGAACCCCGGCGCGTCGGCCTAATAAATCCTCTTGCTAATTGCATCGAATCTGCGTCTCAGTGATCTTTGCGACGGTGAAGCCCTGGGCGGAGACCTTAGGGTCTAACAGTTCCAGCACCACTTATTGAAAAGACTATGGTTTTTCCATTGACTTGCCTTTGACTTTGAGGTCAATTGCAATAGACTTTGAGGTTCCACCTATGTTTTTTGTTTTTATTTTGTTTTCCCCAATATTTTCCCCCCTGTTCTTCAGATTACATAATATCTGTTTATCTATTTCAGAGTCACTGAATCTTACTCTGTTCACTTCCATTCTGCTACTACACCCATTCAGTACACGTTTTAATTCAGGTATTTTTCAGTTTTAGAATTTTCACTTTGGTTTTTTTCTTTAAACTTCTTTTTCTTTGTGGCGCTGTCTGATCCCTTATTGTGAACATATTTTTCTGTATATTTTGGAGCATAGTTATGAGAGACTACTGCTTTAAAATCCTTGTCTGCAAATTCTAACATCTGGGTCATGTTGAGGTCCGTCTCTGTTAATTGTCTTTTATCTTAAGGATGAGTCACACAGGCATACCTCATTTGCTTGTGAATTGCAGATACTGCAGATTTTTTTGTTTGTTTTTTACAAATTGAAGGTTTGTGGCAATCCTGCAGTCAAGCAAGTTATTTGTGCCATTTTTCCTACAACATTTTCTCCCAAAATGTATTATATTTTGTTGATTCTCACAATGTTTCAAACCCTCCATCAGCAAAAAGATTACAACTTACTGAAGGCTCAGATGATGGTTAGTATATAAATTTTTTAGACATAATGTTGTTGCACACTTAATAGGCTACAATACAAATATAACTTTTATATGCATTGGAAAACCAAAAAATTCATGTGGCTTGCTTTATTGCAGTAGTGTGGAACCAAACCTGTAATACCTTTGAGATATGTTTGTATCTTCTTGTTCCTATGTGGATTAATTTTGGATTGTGTGGTGGACAGTGCATATGAACCATGGTAGAGACTGAATTCTGCTACTTTCCCAAAAGTATTGACTTATTTATTGTTAACTGTTTATTTTTGTAGACATTTAATTTGGCTCAGTTCAAAACTGCTTTCCTCGTAGCTCAGCTGGTAGAGGATCTGCCTGCAATGCAGAAGACCCTGGTCTGATTCCTGGGTCAGGGAGATCCACTGGAGAAGAGATAGGCTACCCACTCCAGTATTCTTGGGCTTCCCTTGTAACTCAGCTGGTAAAGAATCCACCTGCAATACAGGAGACCTCGGTTAGATCCCTGAGTTGGGAAGATCTCCTGGAGAAGGGAAAGGCTACCCATTCCAGTATTCTGGCCTGGAGAATTCCATGGACTGTATAGCCCATGGGGTCACAAGAAATCAACACAACTGAGCGACTTTCACTTCACTTCAAACTGCAAATTCTGTCTGCCCTGTAGAGGGCAGCAGCTCAAAGCTAACTTTAATTCATTTCATCTTAGCAGAGGTGCATGTAGTTGGTTCCACAGGTACATGATTAAGGATTCAGCTGGATATTTGGGCTCCCCACTGTGGTCCTTTTCTTTCACAAACCCCCCTCGGTTCCCTGTAGCTGTGAAGTCGCTCAGTCTTGTCCGACTCTTTGTGACCCCATGGACTGTAGCCTACTAGGCTCCTCCCTCCATTGGGATTCTCCAGGCTAGAGTACAGGAGTGGATTGCCCTTCCTTCTCCAGGGGATCTTCCCAAGTCAGGGATCGAACCCAGGTCTCCTGAATTCCAGGCAGATGCTTTAACCTCTGAGCCACCAGGGAAGCTGTGATTGTTGCAAACTCAGTTTTCTTATTCTTCAAGCCAGCAAGACTGAGTTTTTAAATTCTAGCCATTCTATTCAGTGTAGAATGCTGGCCTTCAAGTTAACAGCTATAAACAACTTGAACATTCACCATGTGCTATTCTCTTTTTCCATATCTACTCTTCACTTGCCTATTTTTGTTCATTTTCTGGGCATTTGAGGAAGCCATTCTTGTCTGTCATCAGTGTCTACTGAAGAGTTGGCCAAATAGGAGCATACTAGGTGATGACCAGAGATAGGACTGTACCAAAATTAGGAAGAAAGCAAGCAAAGGGGAAAGGAAAATGAAATAAAAGTAAACACCAATATGAAAAAAGGCCAAGACGAGACTGTCAATCAAGGAGGATTAGAGGACATTTACAGGAAGGCATGGGCTTCCCTGGTGGCTCAGTGCTACAGAACTCGCCTGCCGATGCAGGAAACGAGGGTTTGATCCCTAGGTCTGTAAGAGCCCCTGGAAGAGAAATGGCATCCCCCTCCAGTATTCTTACCTGAAATCCCCGTGGAGAGAGGAACCTGGCTGGCTACGGTCTATGGGATCGCAAAGACCTGGACATGACTTAGTAACTGAGCACACAGACAGGAAGGCACAGTGGCACAGAACAACCCATCTATCGGAGGAAAACATTTGTAATGCACTAAGCTAATATTTCTGGAGAAGGAAATGGCAGCCCACTCCAGCACTATTGCCTGGAAAATCCCATGGACAGAGGAGCCTGGTAGGCTACAGTCCATGGGGTTGCAAAAAATCGGACACGACTGAGCGAGTTCACTTACTTACTTACTTACTTAGCTAATATTTTACTTCCCTGGTGGCTCAGTCGGTAAAGAATCTGCCTGCAGTGCCTGAGACGGGTTCAATCCCTGGGTTGGGAAGATCCCGTGGAGAAGGAAATTGCAAACGCTCTTGCCTGGAGAGTTCCATGGACAGAGGAGCCTGATGGGCTGCAGTCCATGGGATTGCAAAGAGTTGGACATGACAGAGTGACACTTTCACTTTAAACTAATATTTATGGCCTTTTGTAAATATCTGAATATTTTATCTTTAAAGAACCAATCAGATCTGTTCTAAATTGTAGTTATGTATGTTGCTCCTAACATTCTTTTAGACTGTAAATTTCTCAAAGTAGAAATCAAAGAAAAAGCTGGAATTTTTTTAGGATAGGTTTAGTTTGTTCTATCAAAAGAGATCCCTAACATAAAGGAGAATTGTGTATCTGGGCACAAACCCATTGTTAAAAAGTCTCATAGTTTCTTGGCAAGATGTGGAAATGTGTGCTCAGATTGTCTTTGAGAGGATTTAGCCTATGTAAAGCATAAAGCCTGAAGTCTGTCATACAGTAAGTACCCCCTATATGTTGACTATAATATTTACCTTGCAGAGTTGTTTGGGAAGAGTAGATATTATATGACAAGTGACGAGATATCTAGTGCCTAATAAATGTTACTATGATGAAGCAGCTGTTAACTGATGTTGTTCCCCAGTATGCAGGCTTTGCATTTTTGCATTTTGCTCCTCTAGTGGGTGCCACTCACATCCTAGTCCTTGTAGATTTGTTAAACATGACTTTTTTTCCTTTGGTGGCACTAGAGTGCCTTGAAAAGGGGCAGTTTGTATCTGTCTGTACAGAGACACCAATTGAACCAGTAGTGATACTGCAAATCTGTAGTCTTTGTATTAATAGATGTATAGATCATTCCTCTGTATCCTTTGTGGTTAGGTCAGATGTAGGAAACTTCATTATACTCTGACACACATTAAAATAGGATATTAGTGAACTAGAGTGTCTTTGGAAGAAAACAACCAGAATTAAAGAATTATTGAAAGGATACTTCTTACGTACTTCAGAAAAGAGAATTTAGGTCTGGGGAATTTTACATGTTAGCTGACATCAGGTACTGGAGGGGCTACCCATGATAATATTTTGCCTGTTTTATTCTAAAAGTAACAGATAATAGTTCAAGTTATTTGAAATTTGTAATCTGAGTCATCCTCTGACTCTAGAAGCAGTGACATATATAATACAAATTCAAAGCAGCATATATTCTAGAAGCTATATAAATTGAGTTTGGGATACATTTGGATAGAACTGGGATTGGTAGATGGAAGATTTGGTAAGCCAAGCCAGCTCAGTATGAGAAAAAAAATTATTAGTTTCTGTTGCCCGTTCACAGTAACACTGCTTCACACAATAGAGCATGCCTTTAGCATAAGTTAGAGGACCTTTCATCAGAAATAGTCTGGAGGGCGTTCATGGTATGAGTGCTTGTCCTTCAGGCACCTTTAGTTGGGAGATTCTTTGATTCTGTGACTAAGCAATATATTTCAGCAAATAGAAGCATTTCCATTTTAAACAAATCATCAGCAAATAATCAGTTTATAAAAATGTTGTCCAGCCAACATGGATTTGCATCAAAGCCTGCCGAGCAGTTCTTGGTAACAGCATGCAGGTACTGATCAAAATGATAACCCTTAGAACTGCTTGTGTATGTGTGACCCATGCTATGTATTATGTGACAGAGATTTTCAGTTATTTAATTGAAAATTGTGCTTTATAGTAAAGTTCACAGAGAATTATTTAAAGCATGTTAGGAATACTGACGAATCTGCAATTGCTTATAAATTCTCTTTGCAATAGGTGTGTTCATCGTTGCTGCTAAGCGGACCCCCTTTGGAGCTTATGGAGGTCTCCTGAAAGACTTCACACCTACTGACATGGCTGAGTTTGCTGCCAGGGCTGCCTTGTCTGCTGGCAAAGTCTCACCTGAAACTGTTGACAGTGTCGTTGTAGGCAATGTCATGCAGGTTAGTAGGGCCAAAGGGAAGTATTCACTCCTATTGCTTTCTTTTATCAGTTTCTAAAAACAATTACTTTAACATGTCATAATGGTATACTAGTTAATAATAGTTAAGGGTATTCATAATTTAAGCAATTCCTGGACCCCCAAAGCAGTGGCATATATAAGTCAAAGGAGCATATGTTTGGAAACTACATATCTGTCTGGGACTTGGATACATTTCATTGCTTCTTAAATAACAGATTAATTTCCTTGACTTGAAGTAAATTGGTTCTCTCTGTGTCTATAATTTCTTCACAGTAGAAACTTGGTCAATGTTTGTTGTGGGGAATGAGAAGCTCTTTTACTCTCTACCTTGCTATATATGTTGTACAAAATAAATCATTCATTTGCAATAATTGAAAGCTGAATTTGCCTTCAAAGTGTGGTCAAGATATGGGGATGCTCTTACTCTTCCCACACCTCATTGGTGGGATGGAGGCTCCACATTTAGTGCTTTGCCACCACCAGTGTGTGTGTGCTAAGTCCCTTCAGTCGTGTCTGACTGTGCAGCCCTATGGACTATATAGCCCACCAGGCTCCTCTGTCCATGGGATTCTCCAGTCAAGAATACTGGAGCGCGTTGCCATGCCCTCCTCCAGGGGATCTTCCCAACCCAGGGACTGAACCTGCATCTTAATATCTCCTGCATTGGCAGGTGGGTTCTTTACCACTAGCCACTGACAGTACTAGAGCCCCAGTCACTGTTCTTCTGGCTTATAAGGTGTTTCCAGACTGGGTGAGACACCTTGAGACTATTGCCATCTCCTCTACTGCATGCTTTCAGCTCTTAGAACTGGGAGAAGGCTCAGAGAGAGGTGCACAATTGTCCTCTGTGAATAAAACTGCTTTGAACATCATGTACAAGTTTCTGTGCAGACACAGGTTTTCATTTCCCTTGGGTGTATGTCTATGAGTGTAAATGCTAGGTTATATGTTAGCTCTACATTTAGTTGTATCAAAAGCTTTCAGATTGTTTTCCAAAGCAGCTGAACATTTTACATTCCAGTCTACAGGATATAAAGGTTCTACTTTCTCCATATTCTTGTCAACACTTGTTATTGTGTGTCTTTTTTTTTAATTACTGTAGCCATGCTAGTGAATGAGAAGTAGTATCTCACTGTGGTTTTAATTTGCCTTTCCCTGATGATTGATGATATTGAACATAATTTCATGAGCTTGTGTCCATTGCTGTATCTTCTTGAAAGTGAAAGTGCAAGTCACTCAGTGGTGTCCAACTCTTTGCGACCCCATGTACTGTACAGTCCCTGGAATTCTCCAGGCCAGATACTGGAGAGGGTAGCTATATTCCCTTCTCCAGGGGATCTTCCCCACGCAGGGATCAAACCCAGGTCTTCCACATTACAGGCAGATTCTTTACCACAAGGGAAGCCCAAGAATACCGGAGTGGGTAACCTATCTCTTCTCCAGTGGATCTTCCTGACCCACGAACCAAACTGGGGTCTCCTCATTGCAGGCGGATTCTTGGAGAATGTCTAAGTAATATCCTTTTCCCACTTTTTAATTAAGTTATTTGTCTTTTCATTATTGATTCATAAGTGTTGTTTTTATATCCTAGATACAAGTCCCTTAACAGATAACATGATCTGCAAATATTTTTCTATACTTGATTATCTTTTCATTTCTTAATTATATCCTTTCGAGTATGAAAATTTTGAATTTTGATGAAGCCCAATTTTGGTTGTAACTGCTCAGGCTCTTGGCGTCATTATCTAAGAATCTATTTCCAGATCTAAGGTCACAAAGATTTATTCCTATGTTTTCTTCTAAGTTTTAGTTCATACATTTAGATCTTTGGTTTATTTTTATTTAATTTTTATATATGTTTTGAAGTACAGGTTCAAATTCATTCTTTTGCATATGACTATTCAGTTGTTCTAGCACCGTTTGAAAAGACTCTTCTTTCTCCTATTGAACGATCTTGCCACTGTTATTGAAAATCAGCTGACCATAGACACGTGATTTTCTTTTTTGACTCCTCATTCTATTGCACTTATCTGTATGTCTATCCTTTATATGTCAGTTCCACACTATTTTGATTATCATTGCTTCATAGTAAGTTTAGAAATCAAGAAATGTGAGTCTCCTACTCAGTTTTTCTTTTCAAAGTTGTTTTGGCTATTCTGGGTCTCCTGCAATTCTGTTTATCCATTTCTACAAAGAAGTCAGCTACGATTCTGATAGGATTGTTTTGAATCTGTAGGTCAGTTGGCAGAGTATTGCCATCTCAACAGTATTAGTAAGTTTTCTGATCTGTGAACATGGCATGTTTTTTGTATAAATCCTGTTTAATTTTTTCAACAATGTCTTACCGTTTTCAGAATATAAATTTTGCACTTCTTTTATTAAATTTATTCCTAAGTATTTTATTCTTTTACATGCTATTGTAAATGAAAGTGTTTTCTTATTTAATTTCAGATTGTTCATAGCAAGTGTATAGAAATGCAGTTGATTTTAAGAACAAAGAAATACAGTTGATTTTTATATATTAATCTTATATCCTGAAACCTTGCAGAACTCATTTATTAGTTCTAATGGTTTTCTAGTTGATTACTTAGGATTTTTTATATATAGCATCATGTCATCTGAGAGCAGAGATAACTTTGCTTCTCCCTTTCCAATCTGTATTTCTTTTACTTTTGTATTTATTTTTCTTGCCTCATTAATCTGTCTAGAACTTCTGATGTTGAATAAAAGTGACAAAAAATAGATGTTTCTCTCTTATTCCTGATACTCTAGGGGAAAGCCTCTGGTCTTTCAGCATTAAGTGTGGTGTTATGTGGATTTTTGTAGGTTTCCTTTATCAGATTGAGGAAATTCTTTTTCTGTTCCTAGGTTGTTGAGTGTTTTTATCATGAAATGTTGTTAGATTTTTGTCAGTTGCTTTTTCTATGTCAACTGAGGTAATCATATGATTTTTGGTTTTTATTCTGTTGATACAATGTGATATATTAATTGACTTTCAGGTGATGAAATAACCTTACATTTCTCGATGACCCTTGGACTGATCATATTGTATAATTCTTTTTCTAAATTGCTGAATTCTGTTTGCTAGTATTTTGTTGAAGATTTTTATATCTATATTCATAAGAGATATTAATCAGTAGTTTTTGTGATGTCTTTGTCTGATTTTTTTATCAGTATAATTCTGGCTTCATGCTGAGTTGGGAAGTGATCCTTTTCTATTCTTTAGGAACAGTTCGTGAATTATTGGTATCTTCTTTAAATGTTTGGTAGAACTCAGTAATGAAGCCTGTCTGGCTTTTTTTTGTGAGTTGTGTTTTGTACTAATTAATTCAGTCTTCACCCCAAGAAAAAGAAATGCAAAAAGGCAGAATGGTTGTCTGAGGAGGCCTTGCAAACAGCTATGAAAAGAAGAGAAGCCAAAGGCAAAGGAAAAAAGGAAAGATATACCCATTTGAATGGAGAGTTCCAAAGAATAGCAAGGAGAGATGAGAAAGCCTTCCTCAGTGATCAATGCAAAGAAATAAAAGAAAACAATAGAATGGGAAAGATTAGAGATACCAAGAGAACAACATTTCATGCAAAGATGGGCACAAAAAAGGACAGAAATGGTATGGACCTAACAAAAGCAGAAGATAATGAAGAAGAGGTGACAAGAATACACAGAAGATCTATACAAAAAAGATCTTTGTGACCCAGATAATCACGATGGTGTGATCACTCACCTAGAGCCAGACATCCTGGACTGTGAAGTCAAGTGGGCCTTAGGAAGCATCACTATGAACAAAGCTAGTGGAGATGATGGAATTCCAGTTGAGCTATTTCAAATCCTAAAAGATGATGCTGCACTCAATATGCCAGCTAAAGAAAGTGCTGCACTCAATATGCCAGCAAATTTGGAAAACTCAGCAGTGGCCACAGGACTGGAAAAGGTCAGTTTTCATTCCAATCCCAAAGAAAGGCAATGCCAAAAATGCTCAAACTACCGCACGATTGTACTTATCTCACATGCTAGCAAGTGAAAGTGAAACTCGCTCAATCATGTCCGACTCTTTGCAACCCCATAGACTATACAGTCCATGGAATTCTCAAGGCCAGAATACTAGAATGGGTAGCCTTTCCCTTCTCCAGAGGATCTTCCCAACCCAGAGATCGAACCAAGGTCTCCTGCACTGCAGGCGGATTCTTTACCAGCTGAGCCACAAGGGAAGCCGACATGCTAGCAAAATATGTTCAAAATCTCCAAGCCAGGCTTCAACAGTACGTGAACCATGAACTTCCAGATGTTCAAGCTGGATTTAGAAAAGGCAGAGGAACCAGAAATCAAATTGCCAACATCCACTGGATCATCAAAAATGCAAGAGAGTTCCAGAAAAACATCTGCTTTATTCTGTGCCAAAGTCTTTGACTGTGTGGATCACAAAACTATGGGAATACCAGACCACCTGACCTGTCTCCTAAAAAATCTGTATGCAGGTCAAGAAGCAACAGTTAGAACTGGACATGGAACAACAGACTGGTTCCAAATCAGGAGAGGAGTACATCAAGGCTGTATATTGTCACCCTGCTTATTTAACTTCTATGCAGAGTATATCATGAGAAATGCTGGACTGGATGAAGCACAAGTTGGAATCAAGATTGCCAGGAGAAATATCAGTAACCTCAGATATGCAGAATGACTCCACACTTATGGGAGAAAGCAAAGAAGAACTAAAGAACTCTTGATGAAAGAGGAGAGTGAAAAAGTTGACTTAAAACTCAACATTCAGAAAACTAAGATTGTGGCATCTTGTCCCCTCACTTCATAGCAAATAGATGGGGAAACAGTGACAGACTTTATTTTCTTGTGCTCGAAAATCACTGCAGATGGTGATTTCGGCCATGAAATTAAAAGACACTTGCTCCTTGGAAGAAAAGTTATGACCAACCTAGACAGCTTATTAAAAAGCAGAGACATTACTTTGCCAAAAAGGTCCGTCTAGTCAAGGCTATGGTTTTTCCGGTAGTCATGTGTGGATGTGAGAGTTGGACTATAACGAAAGCTGAGCACCAAAGAATTGACGCTGTTGAACTATGGTGTTGGAGAAGACTCTTGAGAGTCCCTTGGACTGCAAGGAGATCCAACCAGTCCATCCAAAAGGAAATCAGTCCTGAATATTCACTGGAAGGACTGATGTTGAAGCTGAAACTCCAATACTTTGGCCACCTGATGTGAAGAACTGACTCATCTGAAAAGACCCTGATGCTGGGAAAGATTGAAAGCAGGAGGAGAAGGGGATGACAGAGGATGAGATGGTTGGATGGCATCACTGACTCAGTGGACATGAGTTTGAGTAAACTCTGGGAGTTGGTGATGGACAGGGAGGCCTGGCATGGTGCAGTCCATGGGGTTGCAAAGAGTTGGACACAACTGAGTGACTGAACTGAACTGAACTCACTTGTTACAGGTCTATTCTGATTGTCCATTTTTCCTTGACTTGGTTTTGGTAGTTTATTTCTTTCAAGACATTTTTCCTTTTCACCTAAGTTATTTAATTTATTGGGCTTTCTAGGTGGCACTCAGTGGCAGCCCACTCCAGTACTCTTGCCTGGAAAATCCCATGGACAGAGGAGCCTGGTAGGCTGCAGCCCATGGGGTTGCTAAGAGTCAGACACGACTGAGCAACTTCACTTTCACTTTTCACTTGCATGCATTGGAGAAGGAAATGACAACCCACTCCAGTGTTCTTGCCTGGAGAATCCCAGGGATGGGGGAGCCTGGTGGGCTGCCGTCTATGGGGTTGGCACAGAGTTGGTCACGACTGAAGTGACTTAGCAGCAGTGTTAAAGAACTTGCTTGCCAGTGCAGACAACTTAAGAGACATAGGTTTGATCCCTGGGTTGGGAAGATCCCCTAGAAGAGGGCATGCAGTCCATTCCAGTATTCTTGTGTGGAGAATCCCCATGGACACAGGACCCTGGCAGTCTACAGTCCATAGAGTCACAAAAAGAGTCGGACAGGACTGAAGTGACTTAATATGCATGCATGTAATTTATTGGCACACAACTCTTCATGGTAGTCAGTTCTCAATATTCATACTAGTTATGTTTGGTATAGTTGCTGAGTATGCTGAATTAGCAACTGCTGAACAACCATTCCCAGTGAAATGACAGTTCCTGTGAGCCTCCAGCCACAACATATTTGTTCAGTTCAGTTCAGTCACTCAGTTGTGTCCGACTCTTTGCGACCCCATGAATCGCAGCACGCCAGGCTTCCCTGTCCATTACCATCTCCCAGAGTTCACCCAGAATCACGTCCATCAAGTCCGTGATGCCATCCAGCCATCTCATCCTCTGTCGTCCCCTTCTCCTCCTGCCCCCAATCCCTCCCAGCATCAGACTCTTTTCCAGTGAGTCAACTCTTCGCATGAGGTGGCCAAAGTACTGGAGTTTCAGCTTTAGCGTCATTCCTTCCAAAGCAATCCCAGGGCTGATCTCCTTCAGAATGGACTGGTTGGATCTCCTTACAGTCCAAGGGACTCTCAAGAGTCTTCTCCAACACAACAGTTTAAAAGCATCAATTCTTCGGCGCTCAGCCTTCTTCACAGTCCAACTCTCACATCCATACATGACCACAGGAAAAACCATAGCCTTGACTAGACGGACCTTAGTCGGCAAAGTAATGTCTCTGCTTTTGAATATACTATCTAGGTTGGTCATAACTTTTCTTCCAAAGAGTAAGCGTCTTTTAATTTCATGGCTGCAGTCACCATCTGCTTAACTGATCAAAAAATAACCTTGTTTTATGTGTGTTTCTATGTTAATGAAGCTTCCCTGGTTATTACAGTGCAGCCAAGGTTGCAAACCACAGTCTCAGATGCATCCTTTGGTAAAGAACATACTACTTTGAGATAGCCTATTCCATTTTTAAACAGCTCTGATTGTTATAAAATTCTATATTCTCCTGAAGATTTAATATAAGAATTTCTCATACTTTGTTTAAAAACTAGTCAACCAAATTATAATTTATGTTCAAATCATTCACACTTACTGTATAAAATATGTTATACCTATATGTATTATGTCATACCTTAGAGCCATATTGTTTATAATTTTTTAAACATTGTGGACATTTTAGTATATTTTGTCCTTCTTGATTTCCTAGATTTATAGAGGGAATTCTTTTTGTTTTCCTTCTGTTCCAGAGTTCTTCAGATGCTATATACTTGGCAAGACATGTTGGTTTGCGTGTGGGAATCCCAAAAGAGACCCCAGCTATCACTATTAACAGGCTCTGTGGCTCTGGTTTCCAGTCCATTGTGAGTGGATGTCAGGTAAGAGCAGCATTTTATTTAATTCTCTGAAAATATTAGTAGTTAGTAGAGGAAATGCCTCACTTCAGTGTAACACTAGGTTTTTAATTTTATAGTATTTATGAAGAGAGGTCAATATTTGATTTTTCTTGGGAAATATTCATAGAAAATCATTTTTTGGATATATACATTATGAACATGCAAGAAAATCATTTCATAAAAGCTAGTGATGAACCCTGGAAACACTATGCTAAATGGAATAAGCCAGTCACTAAAGAACAAATACTGTATGAGTCCACTTATATGAGGTCCCTAGAGTGGTCAGATTCATAGAGACAGAAAGTAAAATGGGGATTGCTGGGGCTGGTAGGGAAGAGAAGATGGGGAGTTAGTCTTTAATGGATACAGGGTTTCAGTTTGGAAGCTGATAAGACTTCTGGAAGTAATGGTGGTTGGTTGTATAACATTATGAAAGTGCTTAATGACTTGCACAGCTAGAATTGATTAGAATGGTAAGTTTTATGTGTATTTTATCACAGTTTTTAAAAAGCTAGTCATGACTCATTTTTATTGAGTGCTTCCTATGTGCCAGACATAGATTTACATTCAGTATCTCACTTAATCTTCACAACAGTCCTATGAGGCGAGAACTGTTATTCCCATTTTATAGGCAAGGAAATTGATTATTAAAGGCATTAAGTTTACTAAGTTGTAGAGGCAGAATCTGATGCCAGGTCTGTAAGAGTTCCAGGTAAGGCAGTTCAAAACAGTGAATAAAGACTATAAGGTAAGGAAGGGAGTTGGAGATTTTAGAGGATGATAAGAAATGTATTTTATTATAAAAGTACTGAATAATACTGTTGGTCAAAGGACAAACTAGTATCTCTTCGAGGGTTAGTTGGGCAAATAGATTTCCTCCCTTGAGCATAGGGAAAAGGGATACAGTAAAATTTAATTTGTCAACATCTTTATGTTTTCAAAGTCTTCATATTTTATTACAAAATAAAATGAAAGATAAAACATGTTGTAATGGACAAGTTACTTTCACGTTTATTTATTTCTGTTAGAATATATCTTAGTTAGTGAGCCTGATTTTCCTAGCAATCATTTTAAACATTGGGCTGGAGGATTGTTATTTGCTGTTTTTCTGAGAAATGCAAATAGTGGAAAAAATTGGAGTAAACAGATTCCTCTTTATGATTACCCTAGGTTAACATAGTTTTTATAAATCTGGTCTACTTCAAGTACATTGATTAATAGGATAAATTTTACTTTTGCCTTTTTAAGGGCTTATTCTTTATCTGCTGGCAATCTGTACATTTATACTGGACATTAATGTCTCTGCTAGTTTTCAAGATGTGTATTGAGTTAAGAATTACCATTCCTTGTCAAAATGTGGGTAGGATTTGTTACTTCTACATAAATGATTGAAAAGTCTGCTAGCTTTTCTCCTCCTTGTATCTCGGGAATGAATATATTAGCATTCACTTTGAAATTACTTTTATTTCCCTTTGAGACACTGTAATGTGAAAGTTTTACTGTAAACAAAACTTATTTTGTTTTACTTATTAGCTTTGCTATTGGTTTACTGCTTAATATGTATTTCCGTCACAATGAAAGGATTTTGGTGGTGTTGTTTGTTTTTAAATAGGAAATTTGTTCTAGAGACTCTGAAGTTGTCCTGTGTGGAGGAACTGAAAGCATGAGCCAGGCTCCCTACTGTGTCAGAAATATTCGTTTTGGAACTAAGCTTGGATCAGAGCTCAAGGTTGGAACCATTAAAATTTTTAAGAATTACTAAAATATCATGCTATTATACTGTAATTTTAATAACACCATTTTGGGGCAGAGAAAAAAACTTAAACCAATTCTGTTAATAGGGAGTTGGCAAGATATGAATTATTTGAAATCTGTAAACTATTTCATAGTTGTTAATTTTGACATTTTAACTCACATAAAACTAGACTATCTCAGCACACCTCTGCTAGTGTAATTAACACCTGGGGAGATGAAGGAAGGGAAGTAATGGATTAAACAGATGGGTAAAGATTGAATTAATCTCTCTGCTGAACAACTGGTAAGCCAAATAATTAAATCTTTGCCATAATTAATGGAAATTTTATTTCTGGAGCAATCTCCATCGAATGGATTTCTTTACCACAGGAAACATTCTCTTCAAATAGGTTATAGCGTCCCCAGTCATCTAACAACAGTCCTTTACGAACCGCCTGAGTAGTACTGTTAAGAGTGATAGTGTGCTGTCCGTTTTGCATCAAAGGGCCAATGACATTGCATGTTCTTAGGCTTTCCCAGTCATAATCATTGGTTTATCCTGTTCACCCTGTTTCTCACCTGACCTTTTTGAAAGTTGAATAAGATTTAGATAATATGAGATAATATTTAAGATTCCTAATACATTTGAGAAAACCTTTGGAAAGACAGGTCAGCAACTCAAAGGGTGACAAGGCAGTCTAGAAGAAACAGGTGGGGCCCATTTATCAGAGACTAATTGGATAACAAAAGCCAGCCTATCCCAGGCTTTTTTAGTCTCACGGTAACTGGTAGAACCTGCTATTGCTACCACTGGAGGTGTGGGATGGAAAAAAGAGCACAGCTATACTCTTTCTGAGGGCATTCATAAGTGCCTTAGAGGTGGCTACAGGGAAATGTTGCGTGAGAACTGAAGTTTCTTACGAAATGGAACCTTGAGGGTTTAAGTTTTGATTGTAGGATGACTTTCTACATTCTTACCCTGCACATTTAGCACTGTTGGTCCTCCTTAGAGCCCTGTGTTTAGAGCAGAGAATGTGTGCCTTTTATTATGGTGTTTTTATTTTTTATTTTATTTATTTTTTAAAATTATTTATTTTAATTGGAGGCTAATTACTTTACAGTATTGTAGTCGTTTTTGCCAAACATTGACATGAATCAGCCACAGGCACACATGTGTTCCCCATCCAGAATCCCCCTCCCACCTCCCTCCCCATCCCATCCCCCAGGGTCATCCCAGGGCACCAGCCCTGAGCACCCTGTCTCATGCAGCAAACCTGGACCAGCAATCCGCTTCACATATGGTAATATACATGTTTCAATACTATTTTCTCAAATCATCCCACCCTCACCTTCTCCCACAGAGTCCAAAGACTGTTCTTTACATCCCTGTTTCTTTTGCTGTCTCGCGTATAAGGTCATTACCATCTTTCTAAATTCCATTTATATGCATTAGTGTACTGTATTGGTATTTTTCTTTCTGACTTACTTCACTCTGTATAATAGACTCCAGTTTCATCCCCCTCATTAGAACTGATTCAAATGCATTCTTTTTAATGGCTGAGTAATATTCCATTGTGTATATGAACCACAGCTTTCTTATCCATTTGTCTGCTGATGGACATCTAGGTTGCTTCTATGTCCTGGCTATTGTAAACAGTGCTGCAATTCTGGTTTCCTCTGTGTGTATTCCCAGCAGTGGGATTGCTGGGTCATATGGCAGTTCTATTTGCAGTTTTTTAAGGAATCTCTACACTGTTCTCCATAGTGGCTGTACTAGTTTGCATTCCCACCAACAGTGTAAGAGGGCTCCTTTTTCTCTGCACCCTCTCCAGCATTTATTGTTTGTAGACTTTTTGACAGCAGCCATTCTGACTGGTGTGAGATGGTACCTCAATTGATTTACATTTCTCTGATAATGAGTGATGTTGAGCATCTTTTCATGTGTTTGTTAGCCATCTGTATGTCTTCTTTGGAGAAATGTCTGTTCAGTTCTTTGGCCCATTTTTTGATTGGGTCATTCATTTTTCTGGAATTGAGCTGCAGGATCTGCTTGTATATTTTTGAGATTAATTCTTTGTCAATTGCTTCATTTGCTATTATTTTCTCCCATTCTGAAGGCTGCCTTTTCACCTTGCTTATAGTTTCCTTCATTGTGCAAAAGCTTTTAAGTTTAATTAGGTCCTGTTTGTTTATTTTTGCTTTTATTTCCATTACTTTGGGAGGTGGGTCATAGAGGATCCTGCTGTGATTTATGTCAGAGAGTGTTTTGCCTATATTTTCCTCTAGGAGTTTTTTTTAGAAAATGTCTCAAAACCAAATATAAATCATAGTAATAGTAAATGCTCATCAGAAAATCTCATTTTACTTTTACCTTTTTTGTTGGAACTGTTGATTATTTAAAGAAATGTTAGCATATTACTTTCAAAAGAGACACTTTACAAATGACTTTATTAATGTCTTTTAATAGCTGGAAGACACTCTGTGGACAGGATTAACAGATTCGAATATCCAAATGCCGATGGCAATTACTGCAGAGAATCTTGCTGTGAAACATCAAATAAGCAGAGAAGATTGTGACAGATATGCCCTGCAGTCACAGCAGAGGTGGAAAGCTGGTCAGTGAAAGTGCTTATTACAGATATCTTTAGAAAGAAAACTAGGAAATGTTTTTATCCTTTTAGATTATAAAGGCCATATAATAATATTGCTTAAAATTATATCTTTTGAAACTCACATTTTTTTATTACTTTGTTTTTAATGGTTAAATATTGAATATTCTGTTAATGATTGCAAATTAATTGGAAGTTTCTCTTTTGAAGTATGTGAATGCTACTTAAAATTAGTAGTGTGGATAATTGGTCCTATCTGGACACTTGAATTTTGCCCCAAACAGGTCAGTAGAAGACTCTGAGGGCTATGATACACTCTCTTGGAGGTGCTAGCTCCCTGGGGCAGAGGATGTGGTCCCCCAAGAGGCATCTCATACTCACAAGAAGGGGTTGGTATGTTTGGGAAAGAGTCATTGGGAATCCTTTTATGACTTCCCTCTCCCATTCCTAATTGAGAATCATTGCATCTGCCTCAGAGACCCAGAACTAGCCCAAGGCCCCAGCTGTGGTGCCCTTGTGTAACACTGCACACTGCTGGTGAGCCAGTCCAAAATGGACAAAATGACAGCTGTTCTTTTACCAGTATGGTGAGTTGAAGAAATTTGTTAGTCCTCTGAAAAAGAGTTTTGAAAACTAAACTATTATAAATGAGCAGACACTCTTATTTAGGGGGTATTAAATAAGTGAAATAGTGAGGATAAAGTTCATTTTAGTATTTCAGAGGGCTAAGTGGAATGGAGCTGATCCAAGTCATACTGTTTTTAGTTACACATTTAAGTGAAAGGGTATTGGTCTAAAGGTCAAGAGTTAGTCTGTTTCTAGTTTTGCCACGGGCAGATTTTCTGACTTCAATCATTTATTCACCAAGCATTTATTCACTGTGCTAATAATAGAGGTAAAAATATTTGCCTCCCCTTTTTCTCTAACATAATTGTTGTGAAAAACAAATAAAGGAAGTGTTAGCCTGTTATGAAGTGGCATCAACTTTAAGGTGATATTATTTCTAAGTTGGGCTTCCCAGGTAACTCAGTGGTAGAGTCACCTGCCAGTGCAGGAGACATGCGTTCAATCCCTGGGTTGGGAAGGTCCCCTGGAGGAGGAAATGGCAACCCACTCCAGTATTCTTGCCTGGAAAAGCCATGGATAGAGGAGCCTGGAGGGCTGCAGTTCATGGGGTTGCAAAGAGTCAGACACTACTGAATGACAGAGCATGCATGCATTCCTGACTTACTCTATTTCTGAAGATTTAGATTAACTATCGTCCACTCCAGTCAATGGGATTCAAAGTAGATAAGCTGTTTTACTTAGAACTGTGTCAGTAATAGCGCATATAATTTCTTCACATTGCTTGTCATTAAATTTCAGTGATAGATGACTTGTGACATAGATAACTTGGTAACCTTTTTTCTTGTTGTGCTAAAAACAGTTAACATGAGATCTGTCCTCTTAGTAAAATTTTAAGTGTATGATACATTCCTGTAGACTATCAGGATTAATACAACTTGGTAACTTTTTAAACTATTTCATATCTCACCCAGAGAAGTTAAAAAAGGGCATTAAATCCATTAGATGCCATTACATCTGTAGGTAGCAGACAAACACTAATAATCTAGCAGTACCTTATAAAAAATATTGTAGTAAAAAAAGTCAAAACTATAATATTACAGAATGTATCTGCATAGGTGACAGTATATTAAATCCTCCAATAGACAAGGTAAGTTATGTAAGTAATAAAAGCTTATATTAAAGTAGACTGAGAGGAAAGGACAGAAAAGAAGTTAAATTGAAGGATATATTTTATTTCATTTTTCTAGTTTATGTTCTTTTTTTCCTCCCCATTCTTATGAATAGTCTTTCTACTATTTTAGCTAATGATGCTGGCTACTTTGATAACGAGATGGCACCAATTGAGGTGAAGACAAGGAAAGGAAAACAGACAATGCAAGTAGATGAACATCCTCGGCCCCAAACAACCATGGAACAGTTAAATAAACTTCCTCCAGTGTTCAAGAAAGAAGGAACCGTTACCGCAGGGAATGCATCGGTAGGTAGCACCTGGGCCTACCTTGAACTCTTCTTGATGTGTTCACTGCAAACTGATCAGGCAATATCTTTTAGATTCCTTTCATGCTGATCTTTAGTTACTTAGCCTAAGCTAGTAGTGTTCATATTCTGTTAATTTGGGTTTTCATACTCCAGAATAAATTCAGGGACCTTATATAATACTCTGCCAATTTCTTAGTCTTTTCAGATTGTTAGAAGGCAAACTACCTGTTGTTTTTTTTTTTTTTAACTTTTTATTTTGTACTGGGCTATAGCCAACTAGAAAACAATGTTGAGGTAGTTTCAGGTGAACAGCAAAGGGACTCAGCTGTACAGATACATGCATCCATTCTCCCCCAAACTCCCCTCCCATCCAGGCTGCCGCATAACATGGAGCCGAGTTCCATGCGCTGTACAGTGAAATTTACCTGGTTTATTATTTTACTTTTTCTTCCTCATGTGTGCACCTCACCAGATTTCTTCTTAAGTCTACCCACATCTGGATGTAAGCTTTTCCTTTACATTCTTTCCTGTTTTGCTTAGTGAGGTTGTTGTCTGTGCCTGAGACAGTCTCTTTAATGCAACAGTTTATCACTAGTGCTACTTGTTCTGTTCTAGATTATGGGGCTGCTTCCTATATGTTGCCATAATCCTAATGGCACTCCATTAGCTCAAAGCTTGATTAACTATATTCTTTTATCCTCTAGTTAATCATCTGTGTTTGTTTCCAAGGGGGTTTCCGATGGTGCTGGAGCTGTTATCATAGCCAGTGAAGATGCTGTTAAAAAACATAATTTCACACCATTGGCAAGAATTGTGGGCTATTTTGTGTCTGGATGTGATCCCACTATCATGGGTATTGGTAAGTTTGTAGTGATACAAATTGGTTCTGTTATGTTTCTGGAGATAAATCTTCTTTGGCATTCAAATTCCTGAAACAGTAGCCACATCTAGGTCACTTTTGGAGAAGAAGAAATTGGTCATCAGTCATTTAAACAACCCATTTTTATGAAAAGCTATGCTTGGCACATTGGGAAGACCAAGACCATGTAAACTCCTGGTGGGCAGTAATCGTGTCATGTTGTCCATTTAAGATATATAAAATTAACACACAGTAAACAACAGAGAAGCATTACAGGGTAATGACAAGACAGACAAAAATGGGAGATAGGAGAGATCATGGGATGAAGTAGAGAAGATATGGACCCCGCTGGGTGTTTTACCCATGATTTTACATGTAGCTCATTTAATTTTCCCACAACCCTAGTAAGTGAGATTTCTTTGTGAACAGAAAAACTGAAGCTTGGGGGGATGGTCTTGTAAAGTTCAAAAGCAGTAAGTGATGAAATGGGGATGTGAATCCAAGTCTCGTCACAGGGCTCTCTTCCCTCTGTTGCCTCAGAAAGTCAAAGAAATAATGCACCTGGCCTATCTATGACTTAATAGGAAAATGAAGAATTCTAAACAATGCATCTCAATTGGCAAAATACTAGCAGGAGAAAATTTGGAACGCCCTACAAATATGTGTAGTCTTGGCTCCAAAAATATGAATTAGAAGGAAAACAAAAAACTTTTTGCTGGATACACTCCTAGGAACTGTAGATAATGTTGAATTTTAATAGTTCCTGCATCATTCTCTGGGAAGACAGGGAGCCAGTTATGTGCCTCACAAAAATAAAATTGGCTTTGATCTATCCCACCTATACCTTCATACCCCAGGAAAAAGCCTGCCCTAGGTTATAGATTCAGACTTTTGATAAGCCAAAAGATTTTCCTATATACTTAGTTAGGCCTTTTTTGACTAACTAAATTGGTTTTTGAAGTAGGTCCTAAGATTAAAAGGGAGATCACCTGTTTCCAGCCTGCCTTCTCAGAAGTCCTTCAGTGTAAGCCTCTAGGTGCTACTCAGATAAAAATCACTTATGTTGATTTGGGACTAAACTAATACCAGCCATGTTTGTTGCCATGTCCTTGAGAAATTTATCTCTGTACAGAATTCCTCAGAAAGAAAGCTGGCATGTCCATACCTTGTCATTTTTCACTGTGTTGTAAATTATGTCAACCAGAACTGCAAGCTTTGGAACCATCTGTTAAAAGTCATTTGTTTTTCCTTTATTATGGTCTTAAAAACTTACTAACTTTTAGCTACCTACTGTCAACAAAGTACAGCTTTTGTCTTAGAAATGAAAGGTAGCTTTAAAAATTAAACATCTGTGTATTGGTATGGCATTTATCATTTTGGTATTTATGGCAGTAGTTCCCAATCCCAAATGATGATCAAAATCTAACCATAACCCCAGTCCACCTCAAAATTTTGTTTCTTCTAGTAGGTCCAGGTAGAACCTCAGAATAGAGTTTTTTTTTCAGTGTACAGATGGTTTTGATGATGAACCATATTTGTTTGATATAGATAAGTAGTTATTTTACAGTTTTCAGTTTAACCTCTCTTAAGAGTTTCTGATACATTGACATGGTCAGTGAACAAGAAAGTTTAGTTTTTCTTCCTTCTATTCTTGGGCCTGAATATTTGCCCTGTAGTATACAATAAATGCCATTGTGGAAGAATTCTATTCTTCCTCAGGGTTGGGAGAGAGCTCTGTCCCACACCATAAGATGTCCTCCCCCTCACCTAAATAGCTCATCTATCTCTCAGGTGTAGTGTGGGGCCAAACAAGGTAACTGGATGAAGTGCACCAGCTTAATAAATAAGGGAGAGTAGATTTTTGAGTATCTGGTGGAGATTGATTCATCAGTCCAAATTCTAACAATAGTTGTTCTCCAGTTATGCAGTTATTCAACATATAGCATTGCTTAGCCCTGCCCAGTAGGTACAGATCCAGAAAAAGGTGGAAAGCCAGGAATTGAAGGGCGCAATTAATGGCTCCAAGGCACGACACAGTTTTGGAGAAGCAGTGCTCCCTGGACCTCCCCATGAGAGGCAGTGATAGGGGATGGGTACGTGGAACTTTGAGCCTCTTCAACTGGGACAGCTCTAGCTTTACCTGTTATTGGGCTTCATTTGTAGAAAGGTATTCTTTAAAAGAAATGGGTTAAAAACCAGCTCAAAGCACTTTGGATGTGAAGCTTATAGCCAACAAAGGTACCCAAGGTTACACAGCTATTAGTGGTAGGAGCCATTACTAGAAATAAGGTGTCCTTTTCCCAGCAAAACCACTATATCTTCCTAAGGCCCAGTAAATAGCAAAGTGGTAGGGAAACAGTCCTTTAAAAATTAGCTTGTAGCCTAGCATGTTGTTAAAATTGACTGTAACAATTCTAAGTTAATACTAACGCGTTTAGTCATGCTGACTGTGATTCTGAAGGCAGGGAGGTGTGAGCAGTGGTTTCACATCCTCAGCTCTTAGTGGTGTGTATCTTTCACACCTGTGGGTACTGCATCCCCTGACCATGCTGGATAATCGATGCTCTGCTATTGACCATCCATCCATTTTCATGTCTTAAAGATACAAAGAGAATCTGGAATTAGATTCTGTGTTAAATCAGTAGCCTGTATAGAACTGATGCTTTAAATTGGAAAGCGTTTATTGGTAGCCCTACCCATCAACAGATAATTGTCCAAGAAACTTTTTAACTAGGTGACCAAATTAATTATTATATTTAAATTGTGTTATGCTTTTCTTGGGAAGACTGATTTCCCATTTTACCTTACATATGTTTGTGAAGCTTGTTATAAAATGTTTCACTGCTTGAATTCAACAAAACACCACATATTTTTCTTTTTAGATGTTTATGGAAGTTTTATTCTCTAAGGGAAGATAGAGAAGTAGATAATCATCCCTAGCCAGATTTTTTATATTTTGGAAAGAAATATCAATTTACTTAAAATTATGAGCAATATTAAAAATAAGCTCCAATACTTTGGCCACCTGATGTGAAGAGCTGACTCAATGGAAAAGACCCTGATGCTTGGAAAGATTGAGGGCAGGAGGAGAAGGGAGCAGCAGAAGATGAGATGGTTAGATAGCATCAGCGACTCAGTGGACATGAATCTGAGCGAACTCCAGGAAATAATGGAGGACGGAGAAGCCTGGTGTGCTGCAGTCTATGGGGTCACAAAGAATCAGACTCGACTTAACGACTGAACAACAAAATTGAACTATCATTAGTGATCATCAGAAATCTGAGACTTAGAATTTATTTCCAAAGTTTTTAAAGGTGGATTTGCATTTCTTCAATGAGAGTTATGTTTTATTTCAAATCTCTGCCTCCTGTTGGAGTTACAAACATCTGCTTGCTTCAGCTTTTCCCTGAAGTGCCTGGTAGCTTTTTATCTTGGTGTGCCCATGTGGAGATACCAGTGCTATTTCTTGCCTTTTGTCCAAAATGGGCCTGAAAATTCAGAGTATAGCCACAGCCACTTCTCTACTGGAAATGTATGATTTGTATTCCAGGAGAATACCCAGTTTGCCTTGGCATTTGGTATTAAAGAACCATCTATACATGGGAATTCCCTGCAGTCCAGTAGTTAGGACTTGGTGCGTTCGCTGCTGTGGCCTTGTTTCGATCCCTCTTTAGGGAATTAAGATCCCTGTGCCAGTTGCACTGAGCAGCCAAAAATTTTTTTTAAAACTAAAGTTAAAAAAAAATAAGATACATTTTAACAAACCATCTATACAAAACCTCACTGCTTGGGCTGTTTGAACTCTTAAAGTCATATGGTAGAATTTTTCACGTTGAGTCTCTCATCTACAGTTTGCATGAACAGCTTTCCATCCTTGTCCCGTTTTCTGTTTCTTACTGCCCTGTCATTTAATATTGTGTGCTGTCAGGGTAGCAAGATTTTTAGTTACTGTAGTTATTTCCTCCTTACTTACCTGTTTAGTAAAAAAGGAGGAATTTGATATTTACAAGGTGAAATTGGTTTTTGTTCTTATATAGGTCCTGTCCCTGCTATCAGTGGAGCACTGAAGAAAACAGGGCTGAGTCTTAAGGATATGGATTTGGTAGAAGTAAGTGTTCTACATTTTTCACAGCATGGAATAAGCCATCAACCTCTATAGCACAGATGGCTTTAGTTTGATTTTTATAGGTCTTTTTGTTTTAGTACCTTTAAACTTTCCAAATGGTGTGAATCTAAACAAGTATGACTTTCATTGTATGCCTGTGTTGACATAAAATCAGGCCCTACCTTATTAAAATGCTTTATTTATATTTGAATAATTCAAAGGGCCTTTCTTCCTCTACTAAAGTATAATTCTTAGGTACTTTTATGACCTTGTAAGATTCTGCTATTAATACATTTTAGACTATTAATGTGCCTATTGAACTGAATTTCATGTTTGTTAAGGTGGGTGAGAAATAAATAACTGTAACTTTATTTTATGGATTAAAGTAGAAAACTACAGGTTAAAAAAAATGACCTAATAGAAAAACAATAATCTAATCCCAAATCTAAGTTTCTTACACTTCTGCCAAGTTAACAGCCACCCCCAACCCCAAAACTTAGGTTTGGCTTTTACACCATAATTGTGGGTTGATTTGGAATGCATCTGTCATAATTTTTGGCATTGGAAACTTAGATTTATTGGGAGAGTGATTTCTTTAATGTTAAGATTAGAACAGAAGCATCTTAAATGTTTAGTACAATTAAAAGAAAGGATTAAGAACATGCTTAAAGATGGATTATATACATTCGGCATTTGGGAAGTGTTTGAACATTTTAGGTAATTAAGCTGCTTAATTACCTTATTTGTATTAGCAAATAAGTACCACTCAATTTCTGACTTCAGATTTCACACTTAAACCTTGAAAATATTCATCTCTGTAGAGGTGTTCTTCAGCATTTATAGATGTGTAAACACTCAAGGACATACCTCTCCATACCCTGATGTGATTGTCTTTGGGACATTTGATGATCATGACGTAGTTTTTCCTGGGTTCAAAAGCCTAGTTTCACAACATACTCTAGGTCTCTCAGTACCTTGTGACTATATAAAATGGAAAAATAAATGTTGGATTTAAGGACAAGTAAAGCACCATCTCAGGAGAGCACAAAATATAGTAGGAAAGAACACAAGGGTGGATTTTTATCCCAGCCCTGGAAAAGCTGCCTTTTAAAAAATCAGTATCCTTCTCTATAAAATTCTCTGCTGAGATCATATGAAAATATAATTCTGTAAACATGAAATAAGGTAATGCTCCTAGCCAACCTTGTTAAGTGTAATACAACAATATGATACTTTTTAGTTCAGGCCATGTTTCAACATGATAACTATTCCTCTTGGGTGTCTGGCTCTGAAAGTTTATTAATTATTGTGTGTCAGTTTCTTCTTGGAAGTATGGCTAGTAATATGGGTTAGTAGTAATAATAAGAGCAAGTATTTATTGAATATTTGCTTGTGTCAGATAATACACTAAACAGTTAATACCCATGATTTCATTTAATGTTAACAATAACTCTTAAGATGATACAACAGTCACATTTTACCAGTGAAGAAAGTTGAGTGTCCAGAGAATTTAAAGAACATGCATACAGCCAAGATCTGAACTGTCCACCTGGCTGTAGAACCTGTAGGTTTTCTGTAGTACCCCATTGCTTCTAGTCCAGGATCCATGTGTAGTATCACTGAGGATTCCTTTAAGGCAGAGGGCCCCAACCTCCAGGATCTGGTGTTGAATGATCTGCGGTGGAGCTGATAATAATACTAGAAGTAAAGTGCACAGTAAATGGCAATGCACTTGAATTATCCCAAAGCCATCCCCACCCCCACCTCCAGTCCATGAACCTGGTCCCTGGTGCCAAAAAGGTTGGGGACTGCTGCTCTAAGGGATGCGTTAACACTTAAAGTATCGCTTAGTAAATATACCCATTTTCAAACCTGTTATCTTTATGAAGAATGATTGAAGATCAAATAACCTTGCGAGGTAATTTAAGTAGGAAAAAAAAAAAAAAACAGGAAAGTTAGCAATCAGTAGGACTGGACAATTCTCGGTTAAAAATAAGTTTGTGAATAAGGATTTTTATTAAGTGTTTTGATTGTTTTAAAGGTGAATGAAGCTTTTGCTCCTCAGTACTTGGCAGTTGAAAAGAGTTTGAATCTTGACCCAAGTAAGACCAATGTGAATGGAGGCGCCATTGCTTTGGGTCACCCATTAGCAGGATCTGGGTCAAGAATTACTGCACACCTGGTTCATGAATTAAGGTACATGCTGGAAATTGTTGCTTTTCAGATTTTCTGTCTTTTGTATAAATGCATGAATTTAGGTTTCCCTGGAACAATCCAACATGTGCCCATTCTTCCTCATTGCCCCTTGCCCTGCCTTTCTCCCAGTGATTTGAGCATCCCTTTTTCACAGACCTTACTGATGACTCAGTTGCTTAGTTGGTGCCTCTACTCTTGTGACACTTGCTCTTCCCCGCATGTGCAGCATAGCCACTTGGCACGTGTTCACTGAGGGCACAGTGTTCGTGTGGCCCCATCCCTGGTGTGGGTGCACAGCAGGGTGTCAGTCCATAATGAGGCCCACATCTCAGGGAACTTGCATTCTAGTGCTCCTTACAGGAGTAAGACACACTTATTTCAGAAAACAAAGTGCTGATCAAGACGCTGTCGTTTAAGAAACCTAAGCAAACTGACAACTGGGGTCTAAGTTTTTCCTTCACTGTTTCCAGGGTTCCAGCCTTCTGTGCATTTGATACTTTGCAGTTTTAACAGAAGAGCTTCTCCTTCTTTAGTGTGTCTTTTGGACCATTTTGTTCTGTTAGGAAAATTGGAAACAAAACAAATATGCCAGGCTTGAAAATCATCACTCTGGCTCCCTGTGACATTAGGGAATAGGACTCCTGTTTCACTTAATAATTCGGTTGAAATGAGTGATTGATTGCACAGAAAATAATTCCTGGATGGTTTCTCAAGGTCATTCTATCAGGACTGAAGAATTACAGTGGGTGGTACTTTAAAGGAGTCTTAATTTTTATGAAAGGGACATGAAATATTTCTAAACTATATGACCATTCAAACAGACAAACTTCAGTAATTATACTTACTCTAGTTCAGTTCAGTCACTCAGTTGTGTCCGACTCTTTGCGACCCCATGAATCGCAGCACGCCAGGCCTCCCTTGTTCATCACCATCTCCCGGAGTTCACTCAGGCTCATGTCCATCGAGTCTGTGATGCCATCCAGCCATCTCATCCTCTGTCGTCCCCTTCTCCTCCTGCCCCCAATCTCTCCCAGCATCAGACTCTTTTCCAATGAGTCATCTCTTCACATGAGGTGGCCAAAGTACTGGAGCTTCAGCTTTAGCATCATTCCTTCCAAAGAAATCCCAGGGTCGATCTCCTTCAGAATGGACTGGTTGGATCTCCTTGCAGTCCAAGGGGCTCTCAAGAGTCTTATCCAACACCACAGTTCAAAAGCATCAATTCTTCGGCGCTCAGCCTTCTTCACAGTCCAACTCTCACATCCATACATAACCACAGGAAAGACCATAGCCTTGAAAAGACGGACCTTAGTCATCAAAGTAATGTCTCTGCTTTTGAATATACTATCTAGGTTGGTCATAACTTTTCTTCCAAGGAGTAAGCATCTTTTAATTTCATGGCTGCAATCACCATCTGCAGTGATTTTGGAGCCCCCAAAAACAAAGTCTGACACTGTTTCCACTGTTTCCCCATCTATTTCCCATGAAGTGATG
>SJYQ01008292.1:467075-479592 GCA_006410935.1 Redunca redunca
ACACATACAGACTGAAAGTGAAGGGCTGGAAAAAGATATTCCATGCAAATAGAGACCAAAAGAAAGCAGGAGTAGCAATACTCATATCAGATAAAATAGACTTTAAAACAAAGGTTATGAAAAGAGACAAAGAATGCCACTACATAATGATCAAAGGATCAATCCAAGAAGACGATATAACATTTATAAATATATATGCACCCAACATAGGAGCACCACAATATGTAAGACAAATGCTAACAAGTATGAGAGGGGAAATTAACAATAACACAATAATAGTGGGAGACTTTAATACCCCACTCACACCTATGGACAGATCAACTAAACAGAAAATTAACAAAGAAACACAAACTTTAAATGATACAATAGACCAGTTAGACCTAATTGATATCTATAGGACATTTCACCCCAAAACAATGAATTTCACCTTTTTCTCAAGTGCTCACAGAACCTTCTTCAGGACAGATCACATCCTGGGCCATAAATTTAGGCTTGATAAATTTTAAAAAAAAAATGAAATCATTCCAAGCATCTTTTCTGACCATAATGCATTAAGATTAGATCTCAATTACAGGAGAAAAACTTAAAAATTCCAACATATGGAGGCTGAACAACATGCTTCTGAATAACCAACATATCACAGAAGAAGTCAAAATATGCATAGAAACGAATGAAAATGAAAACACAACCCAAAACCTGTGGGACACTATAAAAGCAGCGCTAAGGGGAAAGTTCATAGCAATACAGGGATACCTCAAGAAACAAGAAAAAAGTCAAATAAATAACCTAACTCTGCACCTAAAGTAACTAGAAAAGTAAGAAATGGAGAACCCCAGGGTTAGTAGAAGGAAAGAAATCTTTAAAATTAGGGCAGAAATAAATGCAAAACAGACAAAAGAGACCATAGCAAAAATCAACAAAGCCCAAACCTGGTTCTTTGAAAGGATAAATAAAATTGACAAACCATTAGCCAGCCTCATCAAGAAACAAAGGGAGAAAAATCAAATCAAGAAAATTAGAAATGAAAAGGGAGAGATCACAACAGACAACACAGAAATACAAAGGATCATAAGAGACTACTATCAGCAATTATATGCCAATAAAATGGACAACGTGGAAGAAATGGACAAATTCTTAGAAAAGTACAACTTTCCAAAACTGAACCAGGAAGAAATAGAAAATCTTAACAGACCCATCACAAGCACAGAAATTGAAACTGTACTCAGAAATCGTCCAGCAAACAAAATCCCAGGTCCAGATGGCTTGACAGCTGAATTCTACCAAAAATTTAGAGAAGAGCTAACACCTATCCTACTCAAACTCTTCCAGAAAATTGCAGAGGAAGGTAGACTTCCAAACACATTCTGTGAGGCCACAATCACCCTAATACCAAAACCTGACAAATATGCCACACACAAAAGAAAACTACAGGCCAATATCACTGATGAACATAGATGCCAATATCCTTAACACATTAGAAAGATCATACACCATGACCAAGTGGGCTTTATCCCAGGGATGCAAGGATTCTTCAATATCCGCAAATCAATCAGTGTAATTCACCACATTAACAAATTGAAAAATAAAAGCCATGTGATTACCTCAATAGATGCAGAGAAAGCCTTTGACAAAATTCAACATCCATTTATGATAAAAACTCCAGAAAGCGGGAATAGAAAGAACATACCTCAACATAATAAAAGCTATATATGACAAACCCACATAATCATTATCCTCAATGGTGAAAAATTGAAACCATTTCCCCTAAAGTCAGGAACAAGACAAGGGTGCCCACTTTCACCGCTACTATTCAACATAGTTCTGGAAGTTTTGGCCACAGCAATCAGAGCAGAAAAAGAAATAAAAGGAATCCAAATTGGAAAAGAAGAAGTAAAACTCTCACTGTTTGCAGAGAACATGATCCTCTACATAGAAAACCCTAAAGACTCCAGCAGAAAATTACTAGAGCTAATCAATGAATATAGTAAAGTTGCAGGATATAAAATCAACACACAGAAATCCCTTGCATTCCTATACACTAATAATGAGAAAGTAGAAAAAGAAATTAAGGAAACAATTCCATTCACCATTGCAATGAAAAGAATAAATGCTGAGGAATATATCTACCTAAAGAAACTAAAGACCTATATATAGAAAACTATAAAACACTGATGAAAGAAATCCAAGAGGACACTAATAGATGGAGAAATATACCGTGTTCATGGATCGGAAGAATCAATATAGTGAAAATGAGTATACTACCCAAAGCAATCTACAGATTCAATGCAATCCCTATCAAGCTACCAGCGGTATTTTTCACAGAGCTAGAACAAATAATTTCACAATTTGTATGGAAATACAAAAAACCTCGAATAGCCAAAGCAATCTTGAGAAAGAAGAAATGAACTGGAAGAATCAACCTGCCTGACTTCAGGCTCTACTACAAAGCCACAGTCATCAAGACAGTATGGTACTGGCACAAAGACAGAAATATAGATCAACAGAACAAAACAGAAAGCCCAGAGATAAATCCACACACCTAAGGCAATGGCACCCCACTCCAGTACTCTTGCCTGGAAAATCCTATGGACGGAGGAGCCTGGTAAGCTGCAGTCCATGGGATTGCGAAGAGTCAGATACGACTGAGCGACTTCCCTTTCACTTTTCACTTTCATGCACTGGAGAAGGAAATGGCAACCCACTCCAGTGTTCTTGCCTGGAGAATCCCAGGGACGGGGGAGCCTGTTGGGCTGCCATCTATGGGGTTGCACAGAGTCGGACACGACTGAAGTGACTTAGCAAAGCATAGCATAGCATGGACACTTTATCTTTGACAAAGGAGGCAAGAATATACAATGGATTAAACACAATCTCTTTAACAAGTGGTGCTGGGAAAACTGGTCAACCACTTGTAAAAGAATGAAACTAGAACACTTTCTAACACCATACACAAAAGTAAACTCAAAATGGATTAAAGATCTAAATGTAAGACCAGAAACTATAAAACTCCTAGAGGAAGACATAGGCAAAACACTCTCTGACATAAATCACAGCAGGATCCTCTAAGACCCACCTCCCAGAATACTGGGAATAAAAGCAAAAATAAACAAATGGGATCTAATTAAAATTAAAAGCTTCTGCACAACAAAGGAAACTATAAGCTAGGTGAAAAGATAGCCTTCGGAATGGGAGAAAACAATAGCAAATGAAGCAACTGACAACTAATCTCAAAAATATACAAGCAACTTATGCAGCTCAATTCCAGAAAAATAAATAACCCAATCAAAAAATGGGCCAAAGAACTAAATAGACATTTCTCCAAAGAAGACATACGGATGGCTAACGAACACATGAAAAGATGCTCAACATCACTCATTATCAGAGAAATGCAAATCAAGACCACAATGAGGTACCATTTCACGCCAGTCAGAATGGCTGTAATCCAAAAGTCTACAAGCAATAAATGCTGGAAAGGGTGTGCAGAAAAAGGAACCCTCTTACACTGTTGGTGGGAATGCAAACTAGTACAGTCACTATGGAGAACAGTATGGAGATTCCTTTAAAAACTGCAAATAAAACTGCCTTATGACCCAGCAATACCACTGCTGGGCATACACACTGAGGAAACCAGAACTGAAAGAGACACGTGTACCCCAATGTTCATCACAGCACTGTTTATAAGAGCCAGGACATGGAAGCAACCTAGATGTCCATCACCAGACGAATGGATAAGAAAGCTGTGGTACATATACACAATGGAGTATTACTCAGCCATTAAAAAGAATACATTTGAATCAGTTCTAATGAGGTGGATGAAACTGGAGCTGATTATACAGCATGAAGTAAGCCAGAAAGAAAAACACCAATACAGTATACTAACACATATATATGGAATTTAGAAAGATGGTAATGATAACTCTGTATGTGAGACAGCAAAAGAGACACAGATGTATAGAACAGACTTTTGGATTCTGTGGGAGAGGGAGAGGGTGGGATGATTTGGGAGAATGGTATTGAAACATGTATACTATAATGTAAGAAACAAATCGCCAGTCTAGGTTCAATACAGGATACATGATGCTTGGGGCTGGTGCACTGGGATGACCCAGAGAGATGATTTGGGGAGGATGGTGAGAGAGGGTTTCAGGATTGGGAACTCATGTACACCCATGGTGGATTCATGTCAATGTATGGCAAAACCAATACAGTATTGTAAAGTAAAAAAATAAAGGGCAAAAAAAAAAAAATCATGCATGTTATAGCATCTATCAGAATTTTCTTCTTTTTCAAGGCTGAATAATATTCCATTATAAATTCTATTATACTATATTTTGTTTTTTCTCTCATCCATTGATGGCAGGTGGGTTGCTGCCACTGCTTGAAAGTGAAAGTGAAAATTGCTCAGTTGTGTCCGACTCTTTGAGACCCCATGGACTATAGAGTCCATAGAATTCTCCAGGCCAGAATACTGGCATGAGTAACCTTCCCTTCTCCAGGGGATCTTCCCAACCCAGGGATCAAACCCAAGTCTGGGATCGAACATTGTGGGCAGATTCTTTACCAGCTGAGCCACAAGGGAAGCCACCTCTTGGCTATTGTGAATAAGGCTGCTCTAAACATAGTGAGCTTCCCTGGTAGCTCAGCTAGTAAAGAATCCACCTGTAATGCAGGAGACCCTGGTTTGATTCCTGGGTCAGGAATATCCCCTGGAGAAGGGCATGACTACCCACTCCAGTATTGTGGGGCTTCCCTGGTGGATCAGATGGTAAAGAATATGCCTGCAGTGCAGAAGATCTGGGTTCGATCCCTCGGTCAGGAAGAACCCCTGGAGGAGAGCATGGCAACCCTCTCCAATATTCTTAGCTGGAGAATCCCCATGGACAGAGGAACCTGGCAGGCTGCAGTCCATAGGGTAGCAAAGAGTTGGACACAACTGAGCAAGCAAGCACACACAAACATGGTGTACAGGTATGGTCTTGCTGGAATTCCTAGTCACTTGACAATTCTGTTTTTAAGATTTCAGGGTGTTGCTATACTGTTTTCCATAGCAGCTGTACCATTTTATGCTTATACCATTAAAGCACAAGGGTTTAAATTTTTCCACATCCTCACCAATAATTGCTGTTTTTGGTTTGTTTATTATAATAGCCATCTTAATGAATGTGAGGTGATATCTCACGGTGGTTTGAGTTGCTTTTCCCTGATTATTATTATTATTATTAGCATCTTTCCTGTGCTTGTTGGCCATTCAGCTATCCTTTTTGGAGTAATACCTATTTTAAGTCCTTTTCTCATTTTTAAAATTGAATTATTTTTTATTGTTGTTGAGCTGGATTATATTTTTCAAAAGTATTTTGGGAGCCAGTTCAATTTGTATGTTAAGTGATGTTCATAATTCATTATGAGATAAATGCCCAAGGGAGCAAAATTACCGAATTTAGTCTTGATATTAATAAATGATGTAATATTAGCTTGATTTTTCCCTTGGATAAAGACAGAGCTGATTATGTATTATAACTTTTCAAATACATGTGAATGGGAGCATAGCTCCCTTAAGGAAAATTTGGGTTCATTTTAAGGACCAGATCTGTAAATGACAATATGTGGGGTTGAGAAAGGCTGCAAGTCAAGACTCAGAAGAAGGCATACTATGCCCCTTCTCGTCCACCTCACCAGCACTTACTAGAAGTCAGAAAGAAATGTTGTCATTAATGTCTATTACACTAGCTAACTGAAATGGGGAAACGGAGTCAGTAGAATGTAGCTACTATATATCAATGAGTTAATGCTAAAATTTAAAGCCACTAAGTGAAGAGACCAAAGTTTTGCCTGGATTTCATCCCCCCTTCTTCAGCTTTCCTAGTTTACCTAAATTATGTGCTGTCCTGCACATACCTCCCCAGGGGACATGTGGCAGTATCTGGAAACGTGTTGGTTGTCATGACTGAGGAGGGCGTGCTACCGGCATCTAGTGGATAGAGGCCAGGGCTGCTGTTAGCTAAACATCTTGCAACACAGAGGAAGTCCCTGCAGCAAAGTTATCAAGCCCAAAATTTCAAGAGAGCTGCTGTTGAAAAATCCTGCTTTAACCCTCAATCCACCTGTAAAGTGCAAAGGTTTATTTCTTTCTCCCATGAAGGTCTTGTGTAGTTTTATGAGTTTTTTTTTTTTTTTTCTACTTGGATATTGCTAAAAAACAGTTTTGGGGTATTATGTATCTAATCAGCTTGCCAGACCTTTGGTTCTACTCATATAGATAATTCCTCATTATTTTTTATCATATTTTTGCATTGGGGAAACTACTAGACCATTCAGGTATGACCTAAATCAAATCCCTTATGACTATACAGTGGAAGTGAGAAATAGATTTAAGGGACGAGATCTGATAGACAGCATGCCTGATGAACTATGGACAGAGGTTCATGACATTGTACAGGAGACAGGGAGCAAACCATCCCCAAGAAAAAGAAATGCAAAAAGGCAAAATGGCTGTCTGAGGAGGCCTTACAAATAGCCGTGAAAAGAAGAGAAGCAAAAAACAAAGGAGAAAAGGAAAGATATACCCATTTGAACACAGAGTTCCAAAGAATAGCAAGGAGAGATAAGAAAGCCATCCTCAGTGATCAGTGTAAAGAAATAAAGGAAAACAATAGAATGGGAAAGACTAGAGATCTCTTCAAGAAAATTAGAGATACCAAGGGAACATTTCATGCAAAGATGGGCTCAATAAAGGACGGAAATGGTGTGGACCTAACAGAAGCAGAAGACATGAAGAAGAGATGGCAAGAATACACAGAACTGTACAAAAAAGATCTTCATGACCCAGATAATCACGATGGTATGTTTACTCACCTAGAGCCAGACATCCTGGACAGTGTAGTCAAGTGGTCCCTAGGAAGCATCACTATGAACAAAATTAGTGGAGGTGATGGAATTCCAGTTGAACTATTTTAAACCCTAAAAGATGATGCTGTGAAAGTGCTGCACTCAATATGACAGCAAGTTTGGAAAACTCAGCAGTGGCCACAGGACTGGAAAAGATCAGTTTTCATTCTAATCTCAAAGAAAGGCAATACCAAAGAATTCTCAAACTACCGCACAGTTGCACTCATCTCACACGCTAGTAAAATAATGCTCAAAATTCTCAAGCCAGTCTTCAGCAATATGTGAACTGTGAAAATCCAGATGTTCAAGCTGGTTTTAGAAAAGGCAGAGGAACTAGAGATCAAATTGCCAACATCCGCTGGATCATTGAAAAAGTGACAGAGTTCCAGAAAAGCATCTACTTCTGCTTTCTTGACTATGCTAAAGCCTTGACTGTGTGGATCACAAAAAACTGTGTAAAATTCTGAAAGAGATGGGAATATGAAGACTATGGCATCCGGTCTCATCACTTCATGGGAAATAGATGGGGAAACAGTGGAAACAGTGTCAGACTTTATTTTGGGGGGCTCCAAAATCACTGCAGATGGTGATTGCAGCCATGAAATTAAAAGATACTTACTCCTTGGAAGAAAAGTTATGACCAACCTAGATAGTATATTCAAAAGCAGAGACATTACTTTGACAACTAAGGTCCGTCTAGTCAAGGCTACGGTTTTTCCTGTGGTCATGTATGGATGTGAGATTTGGACTGTGATGAAGGCTGAGCGCTGAAGAGTTGATGCTTTTGAACTGTGGTGTTGGAGAAGACTCTTGAGAGTCCCTTGGACTGCAAGGAGATCCAACCAGTCCATTCTGAAGGAGATCAACCCTGGGATTTCTTTGGAAGGAATGATGCTAAAGCTGAAGCTCCAGTACTTTGGCCACCACATGAGAAGAGTTGACTCATTGGAAAAGAGTCTGATGCTGGGAGGGATTGGGGGCAGGAGAAGGGGACGACAGAGGATGAGATGGCTGGATGGCATCACGGACTCGATGGACGTGGGGCTGAGTGAACTCCGGAAGATGGTGGTGAACAGGGAGGCCTGATGTGCTGCAATTCATGGGGTCGCAAAGAGTCAGACACAACTGAGCGACTGAACTGAACCTGCCTCTTGAGAAATCTGTATGCAGGTCAAGAAGCAACAATTAGAACTGGACATGGAACAACAGACTAGTTCCGAATAGGAAAAGGAGTACGTCAAGGCTGTATATTGTCACCCTGCTTATTTAACTTATATGCAGAGTACATCATGAGAAACCCTGGGCTGGAGGAAGCACAAGCTGGAATCACGACTGCTGGGAGAAATATCAATAACCTCAGATATGCAGATGACACCACCCTTATGGCAGACAGTGAAGAAGAACTAAAGAGCTTCTTGATGAAAGTGAAAGAGGAGAGTGAAAAAGTTGGCTTAAAGCTCAACATTCAGAAAACAAAGATCATGGCATCTGGTCCCATCTCTTCATGGCAAATAGATGGGGAAACGGTGGAAACAGTGGCTGACTTTATTTTTCTGGGCTCCAAAATCACGACAGATGGTGACTGCAGCCATGAAATTAAAAGACACTTACTCCTTGGTAGGAAAGTTGTGACCAACCTAGATAGCATATTCAAAAGCAGAGACATTACTTTGCCAACAAAGGTCCATCTAGTCAAGGCTATGGTTTTTCCAGGAGTCATGTATGGATTTGAGAGTTGGACCATAAAGAAAGCTGAGTGCTGAAGAATTGATGCTTTTGAACTGTGTTGTTGGAGAAGACTCTTGAGAGTCCCTTGGACAGCAAGGAGATCAAATCAGTCCATCTTAAAGGAGATCAGTCCTGAGTGTTCATGGGAAGGACTGATGTTGAAGCTGAAACTCCAATACTTTGGCCACCTGATGCGAAAAGCTGACTCATTTGAAAAGACCCTGATGCTGGGAAAGATTGAAAGCAGGAAGAGAAGGGGATGACAGAGGATGAGATGGTTGGATGGCAATCACCGACTCAATGGACATGAGTTTGGGTGAACTCCGGGAGTTGGTGATGGACAGGGAGACCTGGCATGCTGCAGTGTATGGGGTCTCAAAGAGCTGGACACAACTGAACTACTGAACTGAACTGGGACCTCTTTTTTCCCTTTGAGAGGGAAAAAGGTCAAATTTGGAAATGTTCATATTAGTTCACCATTCAGTGTGATTCTTACACTAGGTGGCAGATAGGTGCACTTCATCAAAGTGAGGAAGTTCTCTTCTATTCCTAATGTTGCTAAGAAATTCATGAATAGTTCACTCATTCTTCAAACCTTGCTAACCTGGCATTGCCTCCACGACTTCACTGATCTTGTGAATGTCACCAACCACCTTCACGTTGCTTAATCCAGTGAAACTTTACTATCTTCATCTTTGACTCCAAGATAGGATGCAGGTGACTATCCCATTGTTCTGTTTTTGCAGCTGTTCTGCTGCTAAACCTCTGCTGTCCATGGTGACCCCAGCCCAGGTCATGAGATTCATCCCACCAGCGCTGGTCTCTCCTCTTGCTCCAGGCTCCTGCACCTAACTGCCCTTCAGATACTTCTCTCACTAAACCAACTCCTCCTTCAGGTCCTTCCATCCTCAGTTCCAGTAAGTCGTCAGGAATCTGAGAGGAGACCTCATCCCTCATATCTAGTCCAACAGCAAGTTTTATTAGTTCTTTCAGAATGTATCTCAAATCCATCCACTTCCCCTTTCACCTCCTCCTTCACCAGTTTGCTCCAGGCTACCAGAATCTCTTGCCTGTTTTACAAGAGCCCGCCTCCATTCTGGCCTCTCTTCAATCATTTTCTAAGAAGACACCAGGGCATCTTTTAAAAACACTAATTAGGTCACCCTCCTCTAAAGCCGTGGCAGATTTCCCACACGCTTGGAATACAATCCAGACCCCTTACCTACAAGGGCCTGCTCTTGGGGGCCCCCAACCCCTGAGGTGATCTGGCCTCCCCTTCCCTCTCAGCTGAGCTCAGACCGTTCCTTTGGCTCCCTGTGCTTCGTGTGTGTTGCCTTTCTTTGGGCTCCTCACAGGCCAGGCTTGCTCATCCTTCAGGACCGTGGCAGACTCCCTCTCTGTCTGCAGTGCTGTTTCCTTTGCCTTCCCAGGACACGACTCTCCCCACTTGTCCATAGAGTCGCAGATGTGCTCTCCTAAAACAGGTATTCTCTGTTCCCCCGAGCTCCTCTCCTCAGACCTTTGTGGAATTCTTCTGTGCTTGTATTCACTTATTAGACTGTTTACTTTCTGTCTCGCTTGTTAAATTGTGAATTCCAAGCAGGCAAGGACTTCATGTGCCCATCTCAGTGCTTGGCACAGAATGGGTGCACAGTAATGTGGAGGGGATGATGGATGGACAGAGGACAGGCAGATGGGAGTGCTGAAAGCATGGGAGAATTTCTCGGAGTCACACAGACGTAGAACAAGTAGCAAGGAGCTGCTCTCACGTAGTTTACCTCTTCCGTCTCTACAGATGGTCATGGAAGTGGCTGTGTGCCTCGTCGTGCACACCTCTGCACCTGTGTGTTTTCAAGCAAGAAGGGGTGAAAAACTGGGGGCGATGCTAATGGTGCTTGTTGCCTGGCACTGAGGATCAGAGCGACTATGGGCAGTTTGCTTTGAACCTAACTAACTACATGTGGTAGAGTTGGGAGAAAAAGCCAAATGCATGAAGCTCTTACTAGGATGACCATAGAATTTATCATCCTAACCAGGTCATTTTTGAGATGTGAATGGGGACACTTAATAATTACCCTGGGCAACAAGTATAAACTGGGACTATGCTAGGGAAACTGGGTAGCACCCTACCTTTAATCAACCAAAGTACATTGCAGTGACTTCACCGGAAGCTCTAGAGAGCTGAGTAAATATTGTTGAATGTGATTGTTGGGTTTGAAGGTTATTAAGTAGTTGGTCAGGGTGAACTTGTTGAGTGCTCCAGAGATAAGCAAACACTTGAAGGAGATGACAGGTCTCCAAGAAGAGTAGGGGAAACAGCCAGCACTTGGCCCTGAGACAGGAGTGTGTCTCCTGTACAAGGAGGCCAGGGTGGTGGGAACAGGGTGAGCAAGAGGAGAACAGGCTGGGGAGCAGAGAAGTGCCCGCATGCATACCATGTAGGGCTCTGCACCCCCACTGCAGGGACTCTGGCTTTTATTCTGGGAGCCACTGCAGGCTTCTGAGTAGAGAAGAGATACTGGGAGCCACTGCAGGCTTCTGAGTAGAGAAGAGATACTGGGAGCCACTCTGAGTAGAGAAGAGATATCATCTATTTGAAGGACTTCTCAGACTTTTCTATTAAAGTGAACCTAGAGGGATGAAGCTGGAATAAGATGCTATTGCAGTAATCCAGGCATCTTGGATCTAAAGTTATCAATAGAGTGGTGAGAAGTTGTCAGATTCTGGTCATGTTTGAAGATAGAGCCTTATTTCTTCTGGGATTGGCTGCTGGTCAGTAGAGACAGGAGTCAAAGATGACTCCCTGGGCCTTTTCATCTCAGCCACTGAGATGGGAAGGCTCCAGGTGGGGCAGGTATGGGGGAAGTTCAGGAGTCCAGACATCCAAGCAGAGATGCTGAGCATGCACTTGGGTCTGGCTTTGGTATGGAGAAAGAGGGGAGTGAAAAAGTTGGCTTAAAACTCAGCATTCAGAAAACTAAGATCATGGCATCCAGTCCCATCACTTCATGGCAAACAGATGGGGAAACAATGGAAACAGTGAGAGATATTTTTGGGGGGCTCCAAAATCACTGCAGATGATGACTGCAGCCATGAAATTAAAAGACGCTTGCTCCATGGAAGAAAAGCTGTGACCAACCTAGACAGCATATTAAAAAGCAGAGACATTAGCAACAAAGGTTCGTCTAGTCAAAGCTATGGTTTTTCCAGTAGTCATGTATGGATGTGAGAGTTGGACTACAGAGAAAGCTGAGCACCGCAGAATTGATGCTTTTGAATTGTGGTGTTGGAGAGGACTCTTGAGAGTCCCTTGGACTGCAAAGAGATCCATCCTAAAAGAGATCAGTCCTGAGTGTTCATTGGAAGGACTGATGCTGAAGCTGAAACTCCAATACTTTGGCCACCTGATGAGAAGAGCTGACTCATTTGAAAAGACCCTGATGCTGGGGAAGATTGAAGGCGGGAGAAGAAGGAGATGACAGAGGATGAATTGGTTGGATGGCATCACCGACTCAATGGACATGAGTTTCAGCAAGCTCCAGGAGTTGGTGATGGACAGGGAAGCCTGGCGTGCTGCAGTCCATGGGGTTGCAAAGAGTCAGACACGTCTGAGTGACTGAAGTGAACTACTAAGTTGAATAACTTAAAATGAAGTATGGGAGCATACATTTTTAAAGGTACTCTGACCTAAAGAGAATTCCTTTGTAATTGAGAAATAATTGAAAACATTTTTATGAAGCGAACGATGACTCTCCTTTTCCTTTGTCTCCGTCTCATTTTTGATTCTTCGGGTGAATCCCACATTTTCCAAAACTGGATTGGTTTGCAGTATGGGCTCACTCGCACCGGAGGTGAGCCCAGACACTCCTTCCCCTAGGTGGCGCCACAGGCCTGTGCCGCCTTG
>SJYQ01008295.1:0-102136 GCA_006410935.1 Redunca redunca
ATTTGTTCTTTCCACCTACATTTCACTCTCACAGACATTTCCTTATTTCAATTGCTCAATAAATTTAGCCCTTGGCTAGCTGTTCTAGGATATGGAAACAGGACCTAGTAAGAGGCAAGAGCATCAGACTTTAAACTGTGAAGCAGATGTAGAGAATGTCCACCCAGGGGTGCAGTTTGTGAACATGGTAGGAAGTCAGGGGCTTGGAAAAAAGCTACTAGGTAGGTTTCCTAAAGGTGAAAAGCATTAGACGTTCCAGCTGAATATTGAAAACACAGAGGCGAACACGGATGTGAGCAGGGAGTTCAAGGTAAATGGCAGGGGCTCAGGTAGGACCCTGAGAGCAGCTGACACTCTGGGCAGAGGCAAGGGGATAAAGCGTAGAGATTCACATCCTAAGCCCGGGGTCTGAGCTCCGCCCATTCAGCCCTGCCAATCACCCCCTCAGCCCTTCCCTTTCCGGTCCCCGGCTCCCTCGCTGATGGGTAGTGCGGAGGAGGCAGGGTCTGGGAATCATGGGCTCACATACCAAATCACCCAGGGAAATTTTCAAAATTGTCACCCCAGATTCTAGTGTCAGAATCCCTGACGTGGGCTTTGGCAGGTCAGTTTTGGGGAAAACGACCTTAGGGGGGAACGGTTCTGAAGACTCGGGTGATTAAGAAGTTCTGCGCTAAAGAAACATGGAAACACCTAAAAAGAAGACAGATGGAGGTCGTCTCAGGACGCAGTCCCAGTGCTCATCACCCTTGACCCTCAGATCGTCACCTAGACCCATCCTTGACTGTGTGGGTTTCAGCCTCGACAAGGACCACCCGTGTGCCTTCCGAACTCCCTGGCTGGGCCTGGTTTCTTACAGAGAAGCAGCCTCCATCTGAGAGGCCGTGGGATCGGCCATTGGCTACAGCTCCCCACCTCTAAGAGCTTCTACTTTTGCCCCCTCGGAGCTGGTACCCGCCACAAACACACCCCAGCTTCCCTGTAGGTAAGGTCTGCAGGGCTGCATGCTGTATCTCGCAGTTGTCACACCTCTGCCCAGGTCAGACTTGGATCTTGTTCCTTGCCACCTCAGGAATATTCTGCCCTGGAGCCCACTCTGGACTCAGTTACATGTCCTAGGAGACCCTGGAGGTGGAACCAGAGGGCAGGAATTGTCAGAGCCCAGAGCCCTGCTCATGATGGAGCCACCAGGACTTTCTAGGAGGAGTAAAATTCAAGTTCCACCCCATCTCCCCTCTAACCCTCAAGGTCTTCATCAGTAAAATGGGCTGGTTTCACATTGAGATCTCCAGTGTCCCCCAACTCCAGAATCTCTGGTGAAATGCAAAAAAACTGCAGTCATTGGGGCTGTCAGCACTTTTTCAGTTGGCTTTTGGCCACTGAGTGAAAGTGTTAGTCACTCAGTCCTGTCTGACTTTTTGTGATCCCATGGACTATAGGCTTTGCAGGCAGATTCTTTACTGTCTGAACCTCTCCAAACAGAGGCAGGCTCTTCAGTGTATTTTTAGCTATGCTGTAAAGTCTAAATCCTCTTCTAAAAAAAAGAGAGAGAGATGAGCCAACCAGAGGTTTACTGCATAGTTGCGTAGAGACCATCTGCCCCAGGGTCAAGGACATCATAGGGGACACCCAGGACATGTATGAGAGGAGCCAGGATTGGACATCAGGACAGAGGGCCTCAGCTTTTCTTCCTGACATTGCACTGGGGCCCTGGAGACTCAGGGAGGGGCCTCACAGCCACGAGGACAATCTGTAGCAGCAAACAGTGCACATTGGAGAAGACCCCAGGGAAGGGCTTCTGGAGCATAGAAACCGCTGTCTATTGGTTTCTTGATTGAGCTGGAAAAAAGAATATACGCATATGGTTAAAATTTTTAAACTATTGGTTGTACCTAATGGCTCAATACAGCAGGAGACTCGGGTTTGATTCCTGAGTCAGGAAGATCCCCTGGAGAAGGAAGTGGCAATTCACTCCAGTATTCTTGCCTGGGAAATCCCATGGACAGAGGAACCTGGCATGCTTCAGTCCATGGAATCGAAAAGAGTTGGACACGACTTAGCCACTGAACAACAACAAAATGACTCAGCACCGCGAATTGAGAACACTGCCTGATTAAGCCCTCGATTCACCCATGATCCCAGGGAAGCATTTGGGGGACCTCTTCTTCCTTCCATGGAACCAGCAGCCTTCTCTGTCTTAGTGGACCAGACACTCAGTGTTGCAGCAGTTCCTAGGTTCCCATGGAGTCTGGCTGTGATGGAGAATGCTGAAGTCTCAGTACCCCTATTCCCATAAAAGGATGCTCCCCATTGTTGTGAGAACTCCATTCTGAATCCAATATAGGGGACACAGAAATGAACCTTGCAGGGCTGCAGGTATGTGGGATGTGACTGGGGGTCTGTTGTCCACCCGTCCTCCCCACTTTGGTCTCCATGAGCACAGTCCTCTTGGCTCCAGTGGCAGAGAATGGCACACCCCACCTTCCCATGCTGTCCACAGAGTCCTGGGTGCTGGAACCAGACTTGACCAATGACATGTGTTGGGACTTCTGCTGGAGCCTCCTGGGAAAGGAGGTTTTCTCTACTAATTAGGAGTGGCTGAAAAGGAGCCCTCTCTTCTGCTGCCTGGAAAGGCTGTCATCTTCCCTCAACCACTGGGGAAGCATCATTGGCANCCACCCCATCTCCCCTCTAACCCTCAAGGTCTTCATCAGTAAAATGGGCTGGTTTCACATTGAGATCTCCAGTGTCCCCCAACTCCAGAATCTCTGGTGAAATGCAAAAAAACTGCAGTCATTGGGGCTGTCAGCACTTTTTCAGTTGGCTTTTGGCCACTGAGTGAAAGTGTTAGTCACTCAGTCCTGTCTGACTTTTTGTGATCCCATGGACTATAGGCTTTGCAGGCAGATTCTTTACTGTCTGAACCTCTCCAAACAGAGGCAGGCTCTTCAGTGTATTTTTAGCTATGCTGTAAAGTCTAAATCCTCTTCTAAAAAAAAGAGAGAGAGATGAGCCAACCAGAGGTTTACTGCATAGTTGCGTAGAGACCATCTGCCCCAGGGTCAAGGACATCATAGGGGACACCCAGGACATGTATGAGAGGAGCCAGGATTGGACATCAGGACAGAGGACCTCAGCTTTTCTTCCTGACATTGCACTGGGGCCCTGGAGACTCAGGGAGGGGCCTCACAGCCACGAGGACAATCTGTAGCAGCAAACAGTGCACATTGGAGAAGACCCCAGGGAAGGGCTTCTGGAGCATAGAAACCGCTGTCTATTGGTTTCTTGATTGAGCTGGAAAAAAGAATATACGCATATGGTTAAAATTTTTAAACTATTGGTTGTACCTAATGGCTCAATACAGCAGGAGACTCGGGTTTGATTCCTGAGTCAGGAAGATCCCCTGGAGAAGGAAGTGGCAATTCACTCCAGTATTCTTGCCTGGGAAATCCCATGGACAGAGGAACCTGGCATGCTTCAGTCCATGGAATCGAAAAGAGTTGGACACGACTTAGCCACTGAACAACAAAATGACTCAGCACCGCCAATTGAGAACACTGCCTGATTAAGCCCTTGATTCACCCATGATCCCAGGGAAGCATTTGGGGGACCTCTTCTTCCTTCCATGGAACCAGCAGCCTTCTCTGTCTTAGTGGACCAGACACTCAGTGTTGCGGCAGTTCCTAGGTTCCCATGGAGTCTGGCTGTGATGGAGAATGCTGAAGTCTCAGTACCCCTATTCCCATAAAAGGATGCTCCCCATTGTTGTGAGAACTCCATTCTGAATCCAATATAGGGGACACAGAAATGAACCTTGCAGGGCTGCAGGTATGTGGGATGTGACTGGGGGTCTGTTGTCCACCCGTCCTCCCCACTTTGGTCTCCATGAGCACAGTCCTCTTGGCTCCAGTGGCAGAGAATGGCACACCCCACCTTCCCATGCTGTCCACAGAGTCCTGGGTGCTGGAACCAGACTTGACCAATGACATGTGTTGGGACTTCTGCTGGAGCCTCCTGGGAAAGGAGGTTTTCTCTACTAATTAGGAGTGGCTGAAAAGGAGCCCTCTCTTCTGCTGCCTGGAAAGGCTGTCATCTTCCCTCAACCACTGGGGAAGCATCATTGGCATGGAGAGGATGGCTGAGGGAGAAGATGAAAAATGCCTGGGTCTCCAAGCACATCTGGAGCTAGTGCACAAACTCTGGGGCCACTCTGTGTTTCTGTCAAGGCATAAGGTACAAATCCGTCTTAATGCCGCTTGTAGTTGGGCTTCTTTGCTTTCAGGCCAAATCATCCTGAGAAATGTTTTTTTTCTTTTCTTTTCTTTTTTTAAAATTTGTACCTTCAGATCCATACTCCTGGCCTTTGTTCACATCCCCAGGGCCAGGTCCAATCCCTCACAAAGGCTCAGGACACAAAGTGTTAGATCAGGGCAAGAAGTAAGAGTTAGACAGTACCCTAAGCCTCCAGTGTAATGTTCCCCCAAAGAAAAATCATTGTAACATAAAATCTGACCATGTCCCTGTTATCCTGAAAACTTGGTTGGCCTCTTGGTGGTTGCCAAGCCAAAAGACAAAGCCAAGACAAAGATTAGAAGAAGGGAGGACTTATTACTTGCAGCAAGTAAGAACACCTAGGAAATTTCCTAAAGCAGTGTCTCCCCAAACAGCAAAATTGGGAAAGTATTAAGTTAAGAGGACATGCATATTCATGAAGGGGGCTCGAAGCAGAGGAAAATTCAGCATAAAATTGGGGCCACGGTCAACAGAGTCCAAGCTCTAGCTGAAGTCACAAAGGTCAATATTAATATTCCATTGTCCACCCAGGTAGGGGCCTTAGATCCTGCAGACCTCAATGACTGTATCAGATTGTGATGTATAGCTCTCAAGGAGGAACTAGAACTCTGTTGTATCACAGAAGTATTGTTTCTTGATTGCTTTCCCTTAGTTCCTGCATTCCCTCACTTCCATTAAGATCATCAGTTACTGAGATCTGTTCAACAGCAAGCACTGTGGCCAGACTTAGATCCCAAAACAGCTTAGGCCAAAATTGAAACTGTTTACCGTCCATTGGGTCGCAGAGTCAGACACAACTGAAGTGACTGAGTATGCACACACATGTCTAGATCTCTTTCTCTTCAGAGACCCTACCCTATCTGCTTACACCCCTTTCCCACGTAATCTAGAGCAACTCCCTACTTTCCACAAGAAAAAGCCCAAACTCAAGCTCCTTATTTGAGATCACTGTGATCTAATCCTGCAAGTAACCCTACAACATGTGGAACTGCATTCTATGCAGGCTGAGAACTCAGAGTCCAGCAGGATGTGGTCACCTGCCCCAGGAACTCCATGCTTGTTCCATTTACTGCACTATGTGGGTTATGGTACCCTGGGACCTAGAGGAAAATCACAGGAACCTTCAGACAAGGGCAGCCTGGGGATGAGTCATAAAGGATGAAGGTTTCCAAGCCAACCATAAGAATGCCTGAACCTGGGGCTGTACCCCATCATCCTGCCTTTGCATCATCCTGGATCTTCTACCAGGAACCATGGTTCTCCAGGCCCACATGCCCAACACCTGCTCTTCCTAAGACACCCACAGAAGGAGCCCCTTCCCACCTTGAAGGCTTCTCTGGCCCACTCAAGCCACAACCCTCATGCCCTCCTTTGTTCTGCTGGAGGTCTTCTGCTCTAGACATTACGCATTATTATTCAGAAGACTATCATTCAGATGACTGTCTGGCCCACAACTTAAGGGACGTGTTTTTATTTACTTTTAACCCCCCAGAGTCATTAACATAGGGGTTGCTGGAGACTTAACATGCAGTATAGGTTTGAAGAGAAAGAGGAGGGAGGGAGGGAAGGAGAGAGGGTAGGCCCAAAATCTGGTTCCAGTTGATGGGTTTCCTAGCCCTTTTGAAACAGGAAGAAAGGAAGCAGGGCACAAGGTTTAAGGGAATGAATGACATAGCCCTTGAGGATATGGCATAAACTGGTTAGAAAAAAGTAGGTCCAGAATGGTGAAAGATTCAACTTCCAGTAGACCTTGAGCCTTATTATATGCTTATTGTAATTAGCATCTAAGTGACATATCCACAAGGGCCATGACAGTTCCAAGGTCAACCATAAAAGGCCAAAAGTGGGCAGTGGTGAAATTTTTGAAAATCCCCACCCTTTCCCTGAAATAGTTGGAATAATCCTCCCCCTCATTAACTTATGAAATTACCCAGCCCCTAAAAGCCAACCACCCCATATTTTGGGGCCTCTTGCCTTCTGAGGTGGGCCATACTCTGTCTGTGGAATGTGTTTCTCCCTTGGCTGCTCTCAGTTTCCCAGATGACCCCATGTCCTGGGGCTGCTCTTGCCTTTTGAGCCAGACTGCATACTGTCTATGGAATATTTGTCTCTCTGACCAAACACACTGTTTATCTGTCACTTTGTCTCTCACTGAATTCTTTCTGCAACAAGACATAAAACAACTTGAGTTTCACTAAGTCCTAAGACCAGGTATATGATCTCAATTAAAAGACAGTGGGTTCAAGTCCCAAACTGGGTTGTGGGGTTTCACTATTAGGAACTTGATTCCAATCCCAAAGAAAAGCAATGCCAAAGAATGCTCAAACTACTGAACAATTGCACTCATCGCACATGCTAGTAAAGTAATGCTCAAAATTACCCAAGCCAGGCTTCAGCAATACGTGAACCGTGAACTTCCTGATGTTCAAGCTGGTTTTAGAAAAGGCAGAGGAACCAGAGATCAAATTGCCAAAATCCTCTGGATCATGGAAAAAGCAAGAGAGTTCCAGAAAAACATCTATTTCTGCTTTATTGACTATGCCAAAGCCTTTGACTGTGTGGATCACAATAAACTGTGGAAAATTCTGAAAGAAATGGGAATACCAGACCACCTGACCTGCCTCTTGAGAAATCTGTATGCAGGCCAGGAAGCAACAGTTAGAACTGGACATGGAACAACAGACTGGTTCCAAATAGGAAAAGGAGTATGTCAAGGCTGTATATTGTCACCCTGCTTCTTTAACTTATATGCAGAGCACATCATGAGAAACACTGGACTGGAAGAATCACAAGCTGGAATGAAGATTGCCGGGAGAAATATCAATAACCTCAGATATGCAGATGACACCACCCTTATGGCAGAAAGTGAAGAGGAACTAAAAAGCCTCTTGATGAAAGTGAAAGAGGAGAGTNGAGAAGGGGACGACAGAGGATGAGATGGCTGGATGGCGTCACTGACTCGATGGATGTGAGTCTGAGTGAACTCCGGGAGTTGGTGATGGACAGGGAGGCCTGGTGTGCTGCAATTCATGGGGTCACAAAGAGTTGGACACTACTGAGCGACTGAACTGAACTGAAGTAACATGTCAAGACCTTCACACATTGGTGAAACTGAGTGTTGCACTTTCTCTTTTTTGATGACAAGAGGCAGCAACTTCAGTCAAGCTCCTAGCTGCCAGGAGGCAGCCTGGGTGAGGAGGCAGCATAGCTTACATGGGCCCTGGGGGTCCCCATGGAACCCCCCTCCATGTTCTCCTGGCTTGGGGCTACAGCAGGGCTGGGTCAGATTAACTGTTTCATACACCGAGGGCAGAAAGGATGCCACTGAACTGGAGGGGCCACAACTGGGTGGGGCTCTGGTAGGGAAAGATGCAGCCAAGGCAGGCACTCATTTAGCTGAAAGTCCTGATGGAAGAGCCTGTAACAAACTCCTGAATGCCCATCCTCACCCACGACACTTCTCCAAAAGCCTCCAGGAGCCTCTGTGCATGGATGAGGATGTCCCATGCCAGGCCGGCACCACATTCAAAAGGGAATGGCCTGAGATGGGGTCTATGGTCAGCACAAACCAGAAACTTGCCCTCTGGGTTTTGAAAGATCTGTTCAGGGAAATAAGGCAATGCAAGCAGGCATGATGATAACAATGTTAAGAGATGGGGGGTTGTGGATGAGAAAATGTCACCTGCCATATCAGTAAACAAAGGATGTTGCAGCCATCAAGCCATCACACTACAGCCACCCTATAATAAGCTTAGAGGGAATTCAGGATAGAAACAGGATACTCACCTTCAAGCAGTCAGTCATTGCAGCAACCTCCTCCCCCAGTTGTGCACCCCAAGGAGACTCAGGATGAGAAAGCACAGGATACTGGCCCCGCACAGCTGAGGTACACATCAAATGAATGATTGCAGTAAGCTCAGACTCTTGCATCTTCCCATACACATAACAGCACGAAATTCTTTAACTTCAGGTATCTTATTTTCCTTGATTAACAATAATCTTTTGATTTTCCAAGAACCTAGTCTTTGTTGCCAAAACTCCTAGATTCTGGCTCCTCCCTTGCCTCCTTGGAGCCATCTCTTAGAGCATCTGAGATGTGGTGTTCCAGGCTTGAAGTCCTCAGAATGTCTGCCAAAAGCCCCTACACCTCTCAACTTTTACGTTGTGCTTTTTTTTTTTTCAGTCAACATGATAACAACACTAACCATAAAGGGGGCTCACTGCCTGCCAGCCCCAGGCTGAGTCTCTAATGACACTTGCAACAGTCCCACCAAGGTGCACTATCCCCATTTTATAGATGAAAACTGAACAAGCTGGAAATTAAACAGCTCAGCCACATCCAGGCAGCCCCAGGACGTGGATCTCACCCAGGGAGCCACAGCTGATCCTGTACTCTACCATGGCTCAGCCCCAGCAGCTGGGAACTGAGCAGACTCTGGTCCCCACTGGGAATTCTGACCCCAAAGAGAATGGGGAGGAATGCCACCTGGAGGACTCCGGGTGCTCCCCACTGGTGATTTGCCGTGGGAGTTTCCCATAAGCTAGTGTTCAGAAACAGTGTGCAATAGATGTGAAATGGGTAGTTTGTCTGAATTGCCAAGGTATGTAAAAACAAGCGGTCAAATGATGGCAAGACTGATCGCCATGCTGCAGCTGGTCCCAGGAAATATCTGAAAACCAGTTACATGAGTCATGAACTTCTTACTCACATTGTTTAAACTGTTGAAAGTTCAGAGGGGATTTAATGATGGGGAGAGCACAGATAGCCTAGGGAGACAGGAAGAAGACTGAGTTTTTATTTAGAAGAGTGAATCAGACATTTTAAATTATTGATTACAGGGCTTCCCTGGTGGCTCAGATGATAAAGAATCTGCCTGCAACGTGAGAGACCCAGGTTCAATCCCTGGGGGGATGCTCCCCTGGAGAAGGAGATGGCTACCTACTGCAGTGTTCTTGCCTGGAGAATTCCATGGACAGAGGAGCCTGAGAGGCTGCCATCCATCACATTGCAGAGTCGGACATGACTGAGTGACTAACACTTTCACTTAAGTGGCCAGAGGGTTTGCTTTTGCATGCAAGTGACCAGAAAGGGAATCCATAAGCTCAGCAGGGAAAGGCTGATCTCATCTGAGTACGATTAAAGGGCAGCAGGAGAGTCAGCTAAAGGGACTTTTAAATTCTCTCCAGGTTGATAGGTAGCTAGGCAGACATGAGCGGATCCTGCCCCATCCTGAATGGTACGTCTTTCCTTCTGGGGGGTCGGAGCAAACCCAGATATCCTCCCTCTGTGGTCAAGGACCACCCCTAGGTCTCCAGCCATATCAGAACCAAGCAAGATAAAACTGCCAGCACAGTTGGCACAGCTGCATCAAGACCTAGAAGGTGATTCAAGGTAACCCAGGGTTTATCAGCCGTATTTGTAACAAATTAGCTTTGCAGTTTTGGCCTCCACTCCTTCCCCTTGGATTTCAATTGTCAGTCAAATGGCACAGGACACAGGGAGGGACCACCACTCTAAAAAGTCCAGCCACCCTATTGAAGGGCTGCTCTTGGTTTCCAGACAGCCCACTCTCATTTGTTCTCAGGAGTGTTCTTTCACTCTACTTAATAAAACTTTTGCTACATAAAACTGTTCTATGCCTCTCGACTGAATTCTTTCCCATGAGAAGGGCAAGAGTCAAGGAAAGTTCCATTCTGCCAGTGAGATTGGTGTAAATATCTTGCCTACGAGCCTTGGAGTGTGCCTTGGTTCCAGATCTTGGTTCTGGCTCTGTAAAATATGATCTCATCCAGTTCTGACAACACTGGTACTGGAAGTGAGGAAACTATGCCTCGGAGAGGTTTAGCAGCTCTCTCCAGGTGGCCCAGCCAGGGAAGAGCAGAGTCCTCCTGACCCCAGGGCCATATGTTCAAGGCATGGCACACTAGCTGTCTCTGGGTGGACGTCTGCTCTCATATTTTAGACAGCCAGGTCCTCCCATCCTGATCCAGTCTCATTCTTGGCTACCCTGCCTGCTTCATCCTCTCTTCTGCAAAGCAGGGTTTACTCTCCTGTCCAGAGCACCACCGGTCTGAGAAGACACACACGAGCCAGACCCTCAGTGAAAATGGCTGGCGTGGACGGGTTCTAGAAGCTCAAGCACGCACTGCCGTCTGGAGGGGAGACTTCTGAAAATGCAGACATTAGAAACAGGCCATGATTCTAGACAGGCCCCATGAAGCACATGTCTAATAAGAAACACTTGCCCTGGACGCTGGTTTTGCTTCTCCCTTTCATTAGGGCTGGAAAAAAGCTATGAAGTAAATTTCTTGAATAAAGAGTTTTCCTTCTGTGACAAAGAGGGGAGATGCAGTAGTGGATACGAGCTCCATGAATAAGTACAGAGACTGTTGATGTGGCGACCCTTCATGGAACTGGCAATGTTCAAAATCACACCCGTGTCTTCAACTGCCACTCCAAAAACCCCACCCCCTTCACCCTAATCCCAAGGAGGCAGAAACACTTGCAAACGGGGCCACTTTGCAGAGAAACTGGGGACCTGGACACAGCACCTTCACTACAAGAGCCAGGAAGATGATGGGGAGCCAGGAAGGGAGAGTCGCACAACCCATTCAGGGAAGAACTTGCCTTCTAAGCCCTCCCTCCCAGGAAAAATGGAAGACTGACAAGGCATTTTGTCAGCAGTAGCCGAGCATGAGTCAGGACAGATACTGGTTAAGACTATGGTCTCTCAAACCAGACCCAGCTCTGCCTCTTACTAGCTGTGTGACCTCGGGTAAGTTATCCAACATCTCTGTACCTGGGTTTCTTCACATGTGAAATAACAGATTTAGATGTATGAATATAAGCACAGCTTCTAGTAGCCATTATTGCTCTTTCAGAGTCAAGGGGCAGGAGAGGTTATAATCTAGAAGCTCCTGTGAAATATCTCATTCTCTTCCTATGAGCCCTCCACTAAAGATTCCAGAAGAAACTAGGTCCAAAGAAGGGTCCTAGCCTGACCCTTTCTGGGAAAAGTTGAAATGAAGCTGGGGATACCACCAAACTGACATCCTAAGAGACTCAGTTTGGACAAACAGAATTTAAAACTGACCTCCCTGGGGGAAAATGCCTAGTTTAGACACATGTGAAACAAGCAGAGTGTCTGTGGTCATGGGGAAGAGAGTGGGCAGGGCTGGAGGAGAGGGCTCTTCTGTGTTCTGAGTCCTTCCAGAGGACCATCTCAGGAGGAAGGGGAGGAAAGACAGTGGCCATGAGCAGGGCCTGGAGCCCCAGATGGAGGTAGTGCAGGGCGTGGTCACCGCCAGGCCCCAAAAGAGGCCATCTGGCTGCCAATCCTGGCTTCACTACATGCCCTTAGGCTCAGCACAGTGCTCTGGAAAGCTGGAGGAGATAAATAGACAAAAATCATAGGGTAGTGAGGATTAGCAACAAAACATAAATTTACGGCAGTGGCTCCTGCTAAGTGAGATTGATCAGTAGCTTCTGTTATTTGCATGCCTAGCCTGTCAGAGAGGTTTGGTGATAGACTTTCTTATCGTTTGAAAGTCAGGCAGTGGTTGGGAGAACTTCCTTATCTTCACTTCTCCTTTCCTTCTCTTTTCCTGAAGACAGTGTGGCCCTGGCAGGGGGTGGGGTTGGGGGGCGGGGCAGGGGCATCTATGGTGCACCTTGGGGATGTGGGTACTGCAGGGATCTGAGGACGTGGACACAGAGGGCACACTTGTCTGGGGACCAAAAGTGAATCTCCATCACTGCTGCCTTCTCTGTCCCTCTAGAAACAATGGCGTGAGACAGGTGTGGGCATCCCCACTTTAGAAATGTGGAGAGTGAGCCAAGGAGCTCCTGGCTCTTACCCAAGACGACACAGTTAGAGAGTAGCAGGGCCAAGACCCCACTCCAGCAGGCCTTGGCTCTCCCTCTGCCCTGGGGATTCTCACGGTATCCCCTTCCCCACTCCCACATCACCACCAGCAACAAAGCCTTTGCCCCAGACCTCCTGAGTCAGCACCTCTGGATAATTTTGAGGCAACTCCAACTCAAAACCCACTATAAATGGGCTAGCACACTGATGATGACAAGTGCTAGCTAATGACAAGAACAAGAAAATCCAACAACACAGGAATCTAGATTCAGGCTCTGGATTTCCCTGGTGGTCCAGTGACTGGGACTCCACACTCCCAGTGGGTCTGGATTCAATCACTGGTTGGCAGACTGGATCCTGCAGGTCACAACTAAAGATCCCACATGCTCCAACTTGACAAAAGGATCTCATATGCCTTAGCAAGGATTGAAGATCCCATGTGCCACAAATAAGACCTATCAGTTCAGTTCAGTTGGTTGCTCAGTCATGTCCGACTCTTTGCGACTGCATGAACCACAGCACACCAGGCCTCCCTGTCCATCACCAACTCCCAGAGTCCACCTAAACCCATGTCCATCGAGTCGGTGATGCCATCCAACCATCTCATCCTCTGTCATCCCCTTCTCCTCCTGCCCTCAATCTTTCCCAGCATCAGGGTCTTTTCAAATGAGTCAGCTCTTTGAATGAGGTGGCCAAAGTATTGGAGTTTCACTTTCAATATCAGTCCTTCCAATGAACATCCAGGATTGATCTCCTTTAGGATGGACTGTTTGGACTTCCTTGCAGTCCAAGGGACTCTCAAGAGTCTTCTCCAACACCACAGTTCAAAAGCATCAGTTCTTTGGTGCTTAGCTTTCTTTATAGTCCAACTCTCACATCCATACTTGACCACTGGAAAAACCATAGCTTTGACTAGACAGACTTTTGTTGGCAAAGTAATGTCTCTGCTTTTGAATATGCTATCTAGGTTGCTCATAAATTTCTTCCAAGGAGTAAGCATCTTTTAATTTCATGGCTGCAATCACCACCTGCAGTGATTTTGGAGCCCAGAAAAGTAAAGTCAGCCGTTGTTTCCACTGTTTCCCCATCTATTTGCCATGAAGTTATGGGGCCGGATGCCATGATCTTAGTTTTCTGAATGTTGAGCTTTAAGCCAACTTTTTCACTCTCCTCTTTCACTTTCAGCAAGAGGCTCTTTAATTCTTCACTTTCTGCCATAAGGGTGGTGTCATCTGCATATCTGAGGTTATTGATATTTTTCCCGGTAATCTTGATTCCAGCTTGTGTTTCCTCCAGCTCAGTGTTTCTTGTGATGTACTCTGCATATAAGTTAAAGACACAGGGTGACAATATACAGCCTTGACGTACTCCTTTTCCTATTTGGAACCAGTCTGTTGTTCCATGTCCAGTTCTAACTGTTGCTTCCTGACCTGCATACAGATTTCTCAAGGGGCATGTCAGGTGGTCTGGTATTCCCATCTCGAAGAATTTTCCGCAGTTTGTAATGATCCACACAGCAAAGGCTTTGGCATAGTCAAAACAAAAGTAGATGTCAATAAAGCAGAAATAGATGTTTTTCTGGAACTCTCTCGATTTTTCAATGATCCAGCAGATGTTGGCAATTTGATTTCTGGTTCTCTTGCCTTTTCTAAAGCCAGCTTGAACATCTGGAAATTCATGGTTCACATATTACTGAAGCCTGGCTTGGAGAATTTTAAGCATTACTTTACTAGCGTGTGAGATGAGTGCAATTGTGTGGTAGTTTGAGCAGTCTTTGGCATTGCCTTTCTTTGGGATTGGAATGAAAACTGGCCTTTTCCAGTCCTGTGGCCACTGCTGAGTTTTCCAAATTTGCTGGCATATTGAGTGCAGCACTTTCACAGCATCATCTTTCAGGATTTGAAATAGCTCAACTGGAATTCCATCACCTCCATTAGTTTTGTTCACAGTGACGCTTCCTAAGGCCCACTTGACTTCATGTTCCAGGGTGTCTGGCTCTAGGTGAGTGATCACACCATTGTGATTATCTGGGTTGTGAAGATTTTTTTGTACAGCTCTTCTGTGTATTCTTGCCAGCTCTTCTTGTATGACCTATCACCAACAAATAAATAAACAAATAGTTTTTTCAAAGAAAGATCCAGGCTCGAGGATAGATTCCTTGGGAGTTTTCCTAGGTGCATGGGGGCCAAATATGCAGGCTCAGAGTTGAGGGGTAGGAGGGCAGCAAAAAATGGCAGGGTTGAGTGATGCTAGGACAGGTGGCAGCCCCATTCAGCCTCAGTGGGTTTTCCCAGTGGCTGGACTAGAACACGAGGGCTGAGTGGACATCAGCTGATCTGAGATCTGGCTTGGGTGGGCGGTTTCTGGGATTCAGCTCTGACTCTCCCTCATTGCCTGCAGGTAGATCACTTCTCTGCAAGAGGGCAGGTAGCAGAGAGGGTTACCAGGGATATTATCATAAAGCATATAGGACCTGCTTAGGCATCAGAGGCCACTGCACCTGGAAAAGGACACTACAGTAAGTTCCCTACATATGAACCTTTAAGTGGAGAACTTTCAAAGATGTGAAAGTGCATTTCATCACCATCAGGCATGAATGGAATTGAGCTTGCCCTCCATCTCCTATTGCTGATGATCCTTCAGCTCTACCATCTCCCACCTCCTCTCCCTCCTCCAGTCAGTAATTCTTCTTGCTTTTTCATTCAGTGTGAGCTGTTGCTCTATACTTTTCAAAGTACTGTATTGTAAGATTAAAAATATTTTCTTTATTATTTTATGTTTTTGTTTCTTATGTATTAATTCTGTGAAAAGTATTATGGTCCAATTACAGTATAATACTATATTGCTTATTGTGTTATTGGTTACCTAGGTTAACTTTGTTGGACTTATGAACAAATTGGACTTAGGAACGCACTCTTGGAACACAACTTTTTTGCTCAGAGGGGACTTACTGTATCGAGTTTTCAAATGGACATCACAGTGGCAGTGGCCTGCTGGGCTGAGGGCTTAAAACATGAGCACTCCAGAGAAATCAAGGTGGTCAAGGATGAGAGATGAGTTCTCCTCTCCTCACAAAACATTAAAAATAAAACTACATGTAAAACAACTTTCACTGAAATCAACCTGAAAACTAGCAGAACATCTCTTCCACAACCAAGCCTATGTATAAAGGTCCATGTGGAATCTGGTAGGCAGAGAGGAGAAATACACCCCTGGTGAGAAACCCAGAAGAGGAGGGGATACTATTGGTACTGAATTGCTCCCTTGGGAGTGAGGGGTTTGCACCCCATATTAGGCACCCTAACCCAGAGTTTAACACTGGGAAGATCAGCCCTTTAGCTGGTTTGAAAAGAACCTGTAAGAAACCCAGACACAGCTCTTGGAAGAGCACACACGTAGACTTCCTCACTCTTGGTCACAGCATGGAGGCAGCGGATAGAAAACTGCCCAAGCCTCTGACAGACTTGCCATGATCACCCCGGTACATCCTCCAGCCCACAGCTGGCTCCTCCTTTAGCCCATCTTGATCCAGAGCTGCTCTCCACTAGGGCGAGGCTACCATTGTCAATGAGAGGGAACAGAGTCAGCTTGGATCTCAGCCTTGCCTCTGACTAGGTCAGAGGTAGCCCTCACCGGGGCACATATCCCTGCCCACATCTGGAAGGAGTGAAACTAGCTCTGGGGTGGAGACTGACATCACTGGCAGCAGTGAAACCAATGCATCCAGGTCTGACCCAGCCTCTAAAGTAAAAAAGTGAAGGTATACACACCAAGTAAAAAAGTGAAACCAATATAGAAGTGCAGCCCCAAGCCCTCAGGCCCTAGCCAAAACCAAGGCAGAGATTGCTGTCACAGCCAGGAGAAAAGCAGCTCCCTCAAGGCTCCTGCTCCAATGCCTTGGACCCTGACTTCACCCCTGACAGGCAATCATGGCCACTGATCGCAGGAGAAGCCCAGCTCGTACCTAGATTTGGTTATAGTGCACTGCCCATCAAGGTAGTAGCTACCAGCAAACCCCAAGGAAAGATGCAGCCTGTGCTCACTCCAGATCCAGTTCTCCCACCAAAGCCCCCGGGCACATGCAGACTGCATAGTGATGCTCCTGCTCAAGGACATAGGGTAGGTCACTGTTCCACCTAATTTCATAGAGACAAGAAAAGTCAAAATGAGAAGACAGAAGAGTATGTTTCAATTACAAGGAAAGAAACTTTAAAAAACCTAATAGAGATTAAAAATTAACCTGATAAAGAGTTCAAAGTAATAATAAGAATGCCAACTGAAGTAGGGAAAAGGATAGGTGAACACAGTAAGAATTCTAATAAAGCACAAGAGCATAATAAAAAAACAGAAATGACAAATACAATAACTAAAATAAAAAATACACCAGAAAGTTAACAACTGATTAGGTGATACAGAAGAACATATAAGTGATGCTCTTATAGAATAAGAATAGAATAATGGAAATTGCCCATTCAGAATAACAACAACAATAATAATAAAATTTAAAATAAGATAGTTTAGGAATTTGCTTGTGGTTCATAGGTTAACATGTTGTGCTCCCACTGCATGGGTCATGGGTTCAGTCCCTGATCAGGAACTAAGATCCTGCATGCCATGTGATGCAGCTAAAAATAATAATAACGATGATAGTTTAAGGAACCACTGGGACAACATCAAATGTACTAACATTTACATTAGAATGGTCTCAGAAGGTGAAGAGTGAGAAAAGGGATAAAAAAATGTATTTGATGAAATTATGGCTGAAAAATGCTTAAGCCTGAAGAAAAAAAAAAAACAAGATTTTCAGGTTCAGAAAACAAAGGATCCCCAAACAAGATGAATCCAAGAGATCCAAACTGAGACATCATAATTCAAATGGCAAAAGTTAAAGAGAGAATTCTAAAGGCAGCAAGAGAAAAACAGCCATATATAAGCCCATAAATCTATCATCTGATTTTCTGAAGAAACTTTGCAAACCAGAAGGAAGTGGTATAGTAGCTGCTGCTGCTGCTAAGTCGCTTCCGTCGTGTCCGACTCTGTGAGACCCCATAGACGGCAGCCCACCAGGCTTCCCCATCCCTGGGATTCTCCAGGCAAGAATAATGGAGTGGGTTGCCATTTCCTTCTCCAATGCATGAAATGAAAAGTGAAAGTGAAGTCTCTCAGTCGTGCCTGACTCTTAGCGACCTCATGGACTGCAGCCTACCCGGCTCCTCCATCCATGGGATTTTCCAGGCAAGAGTACTGGAGTGGCTTGCCATTGCCTTCTCCAAGTCCTAAAAAGGAAACACCCACAACAAAGAATACTCTGTCCAGCAAAGTTATTATTCACAAGGAAAGATAAAGAACTTCTCAGACAAGCAAAAATTTTAAAAGTTTATCAACACTAAATTTTTCTTACAAGAAATGTTTAAGGGTCTTCTTTATGTGAAAATTAAAAATCTCCAGCAAGAAATAAAAAGTTATAAGAAAAGAAAAATGTCACAGGTAAAGGCAAATACATTTTAAAAAACCTGTGACTCAACCACTTAAGTAAGCTAATATGAAGGCTAAAAGACACAATGTTGTAAAAATCAACTAAAACTACAATAAACTGTTAAGGGATAGATATGAAGTTGTAAAATATGGCATAAAAACACAAAATGTGGGGGGAGGGGAATAAAAAATATAGATCTTTTAGAATGTGTTTAAACTTAAATGAATATCAGTTTAAATCAAGTAGATATAGATCAACATATAGGAACTCCATGATAACCATAAATAAAAAAAACTTTAATAGATACACAAAAACTAGAGAGAACGGAATATAATCATAACACTAAAGAAAATCACCAAGCCACAGGGAAGAGACAAAAAAAGAATAAAAGGAGAGAGAACTACAAAAACAACCAGAAAACAATTAACAATAAGCAACAAAATGGCAACAACCAGATATTTATCAATAGCCACTTTAAATGTCAATGGACTGAAAGACATAGAATGGCTCATTGGATTAAAAATAAAACCACCAATTTATATGCTGCCTACAAGAGATTCACTTCAGAGATAAAGACAAACACAGACTGAAAAGGGAGAAGATGGAAAACAATATTTCATGCAAATGGAAATCACAGGAAAGCTATACTTCTATCAGATGAAATAGACTTTAAAAAAAGAACGGCTATATAATGATAAAGGGATCTATACAAGAGGAGTTCATAACATTCATAAACATATATGTACATAATATAGAACCACACAAGTTTATAACATAAATATTAGAAGATATAAAGGGAGAAATTGACAGTAATTCAATAATAGTAGGGAGAGAGGTTAAAGCGTCTGCCTCCAATTCGGGAGACCCGGGTTCGATCCCTGGGTCGGGAAGATCCCCTGGAGAAGGAAATGGCAATCCACTCCAGTATTCTTGCCTGGAGAATCCCATGGACAGATAAGCCTAGTAGGTTACAGTCCACGGGGTTGCAAAGAGTCGGACACGACTGAGCGACTTCACCTCACCTCACCTCACCTCAGGGACCATTAATACCCCACTTACATCAATGGACAGATTATCCAGAAAGAAAAGCAATTAACACTGTCTTTAAATGACATATTAGTTGAGCTGGACTTAATAGTTATCTACAGGACACTCCATCCAAGTTTACATGGAATATGCTTCAGGATAAATTACACGATAGACAAAAGAAAACACAAAAAACCTTAAAAAATGTAAGAGGACAGAAAATATATCAAGCATCTTTTCTGACCACAGCAGTATGAAACTAGAAGTAGCTTATAGGAAGAAAAACAGGAAAAACACAAACTCTTAGGAACTAAATAAATTTTAGTAAAAAAGAAAAAAACAATGGGGGTCAATAAAGCAATCAAAAATAAAATCAGAAAATTCTTTGAGACAAATAAAAATGAAAACATAACAATCTAGAATCTGTGGGATGAAGCAAAAGCAAGTCTAAGTGGAAAAGCGATACTGATACAGGCCTACCTAAAGGAGCAAGAAAAATCTTAAATAACCTAACCCAGTATCTAAAGGAATTAGAGAAAGAAAAACAAAGGGCAAGGTAAATGGAAGGAATGAAACAATGAAGATCAGAATGGAAACACAGACAACAGAAACAACAGAAAAGATCAATAAAATCAAAACCTGTTTTTTTTTTTGTTTTTTTTTTAAGATAAAATTGACAAGACTTTAGCCAGGTTCATCAAGAAAAAAGAGAGGACCCAAATAGGAAATAATAAGACATAAAATGTGAAAAATTGCAACCAATGTCATAAAAATACAGTTATAAAGGAATACTACAAACAGTTATGTGCGAACAAATTGAACAACCTAGAAGAAATGGCTAAATTCCAAAAATATACAATCTTTTAATACTGAATCAAGATGAAATGGGCTATTTGAACAAACCAATTACTAGTACTGAAATTGAGTCAGTAATAAAAAAAATAAAAAACTTACAGCAAATAAAAGTCAAGGCCTAGTCAGCTCCACAGGGGAATTCTAGCAAATATATCAGCAAACCATTATGTATTCTTCCCAAACTATTCCAAAAAACTGAAGAGGATAGAATACTCCTAAATTCATTCTACAAGGCCATCACTACTTTGACACTAAAACCAAAGACACTACAAAAATACCACAAAAGAAAATTGCAGGCCAATATCTCTGGCAAATGTAGATTCAAAATTCCTCAATGAATGTTAGCAAACCAAATTCATCAGTATGCAAAAAGGATCATACGCCATGATCAAGTAGGATTTATTCTAGGGATGTAAGGATGGTTCAATATTCATAAATCAATCAATGTGACACACCACATTAACAAAACAAATGATAAAAATCAAATGATAATCTCAATAGATGCAGAAAAACCATTTGAAAAAGCTTATCAGCTCAGTCATATTCGACTCTTTGCGACCCCATGAATCGCAGCACGCCAGGCCTCCCTGTCCATCACCAACTCCCGGAGTTCACTCAGACTCACATCCATCGAGTCCGTGACGCCATCCAGCCATCTCATCCTCTGTCATCCCCTTCTCCTGCCACCAATCCCTCCCAGCATCAGAGTCTTTTCCAATGAGTCAACTCTTCGCATCAGGTGGCCAGAGTACTGGAGCTTCAGTTTTAGCATCATTCCTTCCAAAGAAATCCCAGGGTTGATCGCCTTCGGAATGGACTGGTTGGATCTCCTTGCAGTCCAAGGGACTCTCAAGAGTCTTCTCCAACACCACAGTTCAAAAGCATCAATTCTTTGGCTCTCAGCCTTCTTCACAGTCCAACTCTCACATCCATACATGACCACAGGAAAAACCATAGCCTTGACTAGACGGACCTTAGTCAGCAAAGTAATGTCTCTGCTTTTGAATATGCTATCTAGGTTGGTCATAACTTTTCTTCCAAGGAGTAAGCATGTTTTAATTTCATGGCTGCAGTCACCATCTGCGGTGATTTTGGAGCCCCAAAAATAAAGTCTGACACTGTTTCCCCACCTATTTCCCATGAAGTGATGGAAGCAGATGCCATGATCTTCGTTTTCTGAATGTTGAGCTTTAAGCCAACTTTTTCACTCTCCTCTTTCACTTTCATCAAGAGGCTTTTTAGTTCCTCTTCACTTTGTGCCATAAGGGTGGTGTCATCTGCATATCTGAGGTTATTGATATTTCTCCCGGCAATCCTGATTCCAGCTTGTGTTTCTTCCAGTCCAGCGTTTCTCATGATGTACTTGGCCTATAAGTTAAATAAGCAGGGTGACAATATACATCCTTGACATACTCTTTTTCCTATTTGGAACTAGTCTGTTAGAGGGAACATATCTCAACATAAAAAAGGCCATTAATGACAAACCTACAGCTAACATCATATTCAATGGTGAAAAGTTGAAAACTTTTTATTTAAAGTTAGAAACAAGACACAGTCCCCACTCTTGCTGTTTCTATTTAATATAATAGCAGTAGTTCAAGATACGACAATCAGGCAAGATAAAGAAATGAAAGTCATCCAAATTGAAAGGGAAGAAGTAAAATTGTTACTATTTGCTGATGTTGTGATAATATATATAAACCTTCACATCTCTGATCACATGGACCATAGCCTTGTCTAACTCAATGAAACTATGAGATGAGCCATGTCATGTAGGGCCACCCAAGATGGATGGGTACATCATGGTAGAGAATTCTGACAAAACATGGTCCACGGGAGAAGGGAATGGCAAACCACTTCAGTGTTCTGGCCTTGAGAACCGCATGACATATGAAAAGGCAAAAAGATAGGACACTGAAAGATGAACTCCTCAGGTCGGTAGGTGCCCAATATGCTACTGGAGATCAGTGGAGAAATAGCTCCAGAAAGAATAAAGAGACGGAGCCAAAGCAAAAACAACACCCAGTTGTGGATGTGACTGGTGACAGAACTAAAGTCCAATGCTGTAAAGAGCAATATTGCATAGGAAACTGGAATGTTAGGTCCACGAATGAAGGCAAATTGGAAGTGGTCCAACAGGAGATGGCAAGAGTAACATCGACATTTTAGGAATCAGCAAGCTAGAATGGACTGGAATGGGTGAATTTAACTCAGATGACAATTATACCTATTACTATTGGCAAGAATCCCTTAGAAGACATGCAGTAGCCCTCAGAGGCAACAAAAAAGTCTGAAATGCAGTGCTTGGATGCAATCTCAAAAATGATAGAGTGATCTCTGTTTGTTTCCAGGGCAAACCATTCAATATCACAGTAATGCTTGAAGAAGCTGAAACTGAACAGTTCTATGAAAACGTACAAGACTTTCTAGAACTAACACGCAAAAAGAGATGTCCTTTTCTTTACAGGGGACTGGAATGCAAAAGTAGGAAGTCAAGAAAACACCTGGTGTACCAGGCAAATTTGGCTTTGGAATACAGAATGAAGCAGGACAAAGGCTAATAGTGTTTTACCAAGAGAATGCACTGGTCATAGCAAACACTCTCTTCCAACAACACAAGAGAAGACTCTACACATGGACATCACCAGATGGTAATACCAAAAATCAGATTGATTCTATTCTTTGCAGCCAAAGATCGAGAAGCTCTATACAGTCAGCAAAAACAAGACTGGGAGCTGACTGTGGCTCAGATCATGAACTCCTTATGGCCAAATTCAGACTTAAATTGAAGAAAGTGGGGAAAACCACTAGACCATTCAGGTATGACCAAAATCAAATCTCTTATGATTGTTCAGTGGAAGTGAAATAGATGAAAGGGATTAGACATGATAGAGTGCCTAAAGAACTATGGGTGGAGGGATCAAGACCATTCCCAAGAAAAAGAAATGAAAAGGCAAAATGATTGTCTGAGGAGGGCTTACAAAAAGCTGTGAAAAGAAGAGAAGTGAAAGCAAAGAAGAAAAGGAAAGATACACCCATTTGAATGCAGAGTTCCAAAGAATAGCAAGGAGAGATGAGAAAGCCACAGTGATCAATGCAAAGAAACAGAGGAAAACAATAGGATGGTAAAGACTAGAGATCTCTTCAAGAAAATCAGAGATACAAGGGAACATTTCATGCAATGATGGGCTCAATCAAGGACAGAAATGGTATGGACCTAAGAGAAGCAGAAGATATTAAGAAGAGGTGGCAAGAATACACAGAAGAACTGTACAAAAAAGATCTTCATGACCTGGATAATCACGATGGTATGATCACTCACCTAGAGCCAGACATCCTGGAATGTGAAGTCAAGTGGGCCTTAGAAAGCATCACTACGAACAAAGCTAGTGGAGGTGATGGAATTCCAGTGGAGCTGTTTCAAATCCTGAAAGGTGATGCTGTGAAAGTGCCGCGCTTAATATGCCAGCAAATTTGGAAAACTCAGCAGTGGCCACAGGACTGAAAAAGGTCAGTTTACTCCAATCCCAAAGAAAGGCAATGCCAAAGAATGCTCAGACTATTGCACAATAGTGCTCATTTCCACACTAGCAAATTAATGCTCAAAATTCTGCAAGTCAGGCTTTAACAGTACATGAACTGTCAATTTCCAGATGTTCAAGCTGGATTTAGAAAAGGCAGAGGAGCAAGAGATCAAATTACCAACATCCACTGGATCATCAGAAAAGCAAGAGAGTTCCAGAAAAACATCTACTTCTGTTTTATTGACTATGCCAAAGACTTTGACTGTGTGGATCACCACAAACTGTGGAAAATTCTTCAAGAGATGGGAATACCAGACTACCTAATCTGCCTCCTGAGAAATCTGTATGCAGGTCAAGAAGCAACAGTTAAAACTGGACATGGAACATCATACTGGTTCCAAATTGGGAAAGGAGTATGTCAAGGCTGTATATTGTCATCCTGCTTATTTAACTTCTATGCAGAGTACATAATGAGAAATGCTGGACTGGATGAAACTCAAGCTGGAATCAAGATTGTGGGGAGAAGTATCAATAAACTCAGATATGCAGATGACACTACCCTTGTGGCAGAAAGTGAAGAGGAACTAAAGAGCCTCTTGATGAAAGTGAAAGAGTGAAAAAGTTGGCTTAAAACTCAACATTCAGAAAAATAAGATCATGGCATCTGGTCCCATCACTTCATGGCAAATAGATGGAGAAACAGTGGAAACAGTGCAGACTTTTTTCTTTTTTCTTTTTTTTTTGGCTCCAAAATCACTGCAAATATTGACTGCAGGCCATGAAATTAAAAGACGCTTACTCCTCGAAGGACATGTATGACCTACCTAGACAACATACTAAAAAGCAGAGACATTACTTTGCCAACAAAAGTCTGTCTAGTCAAGGCTATGGTTTTTCCAGTAGTCATGTATGGATGTGAGAGTTGTACTATAAAGAAAGCTGAGCACCGAAGAATTGATGCTTTTGAACTGTGGTGTTGGAGAAGATTCTTGAGAGTCCCTTGGCTAGCAAGGAGATCAAACCTGTCAATCCTAAAGGAAATCAATTCTGAATATTCATTGGAAAGACTGATGGTGAAACTGAAACTCCAATACTTTGGCCACCTATGTGAAGAACTGACTCATTGGAAAAGGCCCTCATGCTGGGAAAGACTGAAGGTGGGAGAAGGGGATAACAGAGGATTAAATGGTTGGATGGCATCACTGACTCAATGGACATGAGTATGAGTAAACTCTGAGAGTTAATGATGGACAGGGAGGCCTGCAGTGCTGTAGTCCATGGAGTCACCAAGAGTTGGACATGACTGAAGACTGAACTGAACTGAACTGAGCATCTCCCCCCAAAAGCTATTAGAACTACTAAATGAAATTAAATTGAAGGATACCAGATTAAATACAAAAAAACCTGTTGTTTTTCTATATACCAGTAATGAACATCAGGAAGAGAAGGGAAGAAAACAACTCCATTTACAATTGCATTGGAAAGATTACATTACCTAGGAATAAGCTTTACCAACAAGGTGAATGACCTATACTCTGAAAACTATAAGACATCAAGGAAGGAAACTAAAGATGATACCAAGAAATAGAAAGATATTCCATGATCTTGGATCAGAATAATTAATATTGTTAAAACTGACTTATTATCCAAAGCAATCTATGGATTTAATGTTATCAAAATATCCATGACAGTTTTCACAATAACTAGAAAAAAACAATAATCCTAAAATTTGTATCAAACCACAAAAGAGCTGGTATAACCAAATCAATTTTGAGAAAGAGGAACAGAGGTGGAGAAATCACCTTCCCTGACTTCAGACTGTACTATAAAGCTACATTAATCACAACAGTATAGTAACTGAAACAAAAACAGACACATAGTTCAATGGGAAAGAGTAGAGATCCCAGAAATAAACCCACAGCACATATGGTCAATTAGCCTATGACAAAGGAGGCAAAATATGCAATGAGGAAAAGACAATTTCTACAGTAAGTGGTGCTGGGAAAACTGGGCAACTACATATAACAGAATGAAATTCAAATGTTATCTCATACCACATACAAAAATAATCTCCAAATGAATTAAAGACCTAAATGTAAGACCAGAAACCATAAACTTCTAGAAGAAAACATAAGCAATATCCTCTTTGACATAAATCTAACAATATTTTTTTGGATCTATATCCTCAGATAAAGAAAACAAAAGAAAAAATAAACAAATGGGACTTAGGTAAAATTAAAAGCTTTTGCACAATGAAGAAAACCACTGACAAAATGAAAATATCTACTGAATGGGAGAATATATTTGCAAATGATGTCTGATAAAGGGTTAATATCCAAAATATATAAAGGGTTTATACAATTCAATATCAAAAACAAAACAACCCAATCAACACCTGGGCAGAAGGATGAATAGACGTTTTTCCAAAGAAGATACACAGATAGCAAACACGCACATGAATGCAGAGCACCAGCTCAGCATCACTAATCATGAGGAAATGCAAATCAAACCCAGAATGAAGTATCACCTCGCACCTGTCAGGATGATGCTAAGCAGAAAGACAGCAAATGACAAATGTGGTGAGGATGTGGAGAAAAGGGAACCCTAGTACACTGTTGGTGGAAATATAAATTGGTACAGCCACTATGGAAAACAGTATGGAGTTTCCTCAAAAACTAAAAATAGAACCACTACATGATTCCACAATTCTGTCTCTGGGTATATAATCTGAAGAAAACAAAAACACTAATTTGAAAAGATACATATACCCCAGTGTTTATAGCAGTGTTATTAAAATAGCCATGATATTCACACAATCTAAGGTGCATCACTGACTCAATGGACATGAGTTTGGGTAAACTCTGGGAGTTGGTGATGGACAGGGAAGCCTGGCGTGCTACAGTCCATGGGGTGGCAAATAGTCAGACACGACTGAGCAATTAAACTGAACTGAAGGTGCATCAACAGATGAACGAATAAAGAAGATGTAGTATATGTTTACAATGGAATGTCAACCTAAATATGGCTATTGAGTGGGGGTCTACTACATGGCAGGCCCAATGCTGGTGGGGCCCAGGACACAGCCTGTCACAGACTTGCAGTCAATCAATGTAATTGCATGTGATATGCTCTACAGCTATTACACACACACACACACACACACACACACACACACACACAAATGAAATAATGCCATCTGCAGCAACATGGATGGACCTGGAGTGTACCATGCTTAGTGAAGGAAGTCATACAGGGAAGGACAAATACTGACTGTTTTCACTTGTATGTGGAAATAAAAACTAAAACAAATGAACAAATGTAACAAGACAGAAACAGAGAACAACCTAATGGTTACCAGTGGGAAGAGGCATGGGGGGAAAAGCACGACAGGGGAAGGGGATTAAGAGGTACAAACTACTACATATAAAGTAAATAAGATACAAAGAGATAAAGTACAGCACAGGGAACATAGCCAATATTTTATAATAACTTCAAATGAGTATAATCTATTAAAACACTGAATCACTCTGTTGTATACCTGAAACTAATATAATATTGTAGATCAGCTACACTTCCATTAAAAAAAAAAAACATGAGAGTTCCACTTCACCATAGTATGTGTTGAGGACTGAACCCCACTTCTGCCATGTGCTTTGCCAGAAAAGCTGCAACTGTCTGCTCTCTGATGCCCAGGGAGTCTCTGGGTCCTCCAGCCTTCATGTGCACAGTTCGCACCTGCGGGTTGACTGCTCCATAGCTGGCGGGATTCAATTTTCTTTCCCCACAAGAGCTATGGATGTATAAAGAGAATAGCATGTTGGATACCAGCCATGTGCCAGGCTGGGAACATTGGGGTGAATACGACTCGGTCCCTGCCTCCAAAAGCAGCCAGTCAGGAAATGGAGATACAAAAGCCAATCAGTCCTCTCAAGATGATCTTTTTCAATATAAATACATATGACTACTGAGTAGGGGTCTAACTACATGGCAGACCCAGTGCTGGGGGGCCCAGAACACAGGCTGTCACAGACTTGCAGACAAGCAGTATGACTGTATGTCATACACTCTACAGCTGCTGTGCACAAAAGCTACAGTGACAAGTTCAGGTTCCCAGGGACAGAGGCATTGGACCCCAGCCCCCTCTGGGCCTTATTTTCTCATTCATGGAAATAGAGTGGACTCAGACTGTTAGTTCTGAGGGCCTAGTACCCGTTTTCCAAAGCTCCCCAGGACTTTTCTGCAGATAGCCTTAATATATCCCAAAGCCTGCAGCAAGCTCTCCACCTGAAGCAGATGTTCACAACAGTAAGCCACTAATGACCAGTAAAAGCTTAATTGGACACGTTTTTTTTCCTACCACTGAATAAATAATCAAAATCAAGTTAACTCAACCTCACTAGCTGGTCTCTATTTTTCCCCTGTTCAAGGATGTCTCTCCTCTAATTAGCTGTCTTTCATAATGTAATCTTAAGAGTTCAATAAAAGTGCATGGTGGGGGCAATGGGGATGCGCAGGGAAGCGGTGGTCCTCCACGCAGTCAGCTGTCTACCGCTGGCCAGCTGCTGCTGGGCCACCAGGTCTGAGCTGAATGGCCACCAGGGGAGCCATCGCCAACATGCATCTCAGCCAGCAGTGTGGAACCTCACCTCACGTGAAGGAGCTGCCTTGGCAGGCAGGAGGCACAGAGCTGGTTGGAAGGGCCCCAGGAACAGGATGGGAGGTTTACAGGGTGAAACAAGGTCACCTTGGGGAAGGGCTGCAAGAGGTGTGAGTCATGAGAGGCCCCTGCAAAGGCCAAACTCACTTCATTCTAAGGGAGGACTCAGAAAGATGGGCAGGGGCTGCAGTGAGCAGAGGAGTGGGCTTGGTAAGGGTTGGCTTCAGGAGGACCCAGTCCAGCACCCTTCCACCAGCACCCTTCCACCAACACCACCCCTGAAGGAAAGACAAGACACCTGTTCTTCACACTGCCACCTTCCCATCCCAACCTTGCGCCACTTTGGGAGAGGAGCATGGCTCTGTCCCATGCTCAGTGTGAGTAGGGGTGGGGGCAGGTTGGAATGAGGGGGGAGAGGAGCAGAAGCACATGAGCCAAGGTTCATTTCCACACCAGTGGGGGCAGGATGGCAGGGACACATAAAGGATTGTCCTTCATTCTGAAATATTGTCTTTCTCTCAGTGCCAAAATGCCCTTGGGGAAATATTAGCTACAGTTAGGCAATATTTTTAAAGTTCTATTTTATATTGGAGAATGTAAGAATTGTCTGAAATGCAGAGACCTGGGTTTGATCCCTGGGTTTGGAAGATCCCCTGCAGAAGGGAATGGCTACCCATTCCTGTATTCTTGCCTAGAGAATTCTATGGGCAGAAGAACCTGGTGGGCTACAGTCCATGGGGTTGCAGAGTCAGATGTGACTGAGTGACTAACACTTACACTTTCATAGTTGATTTACAATGTTGTGTTTGTTTCAAGTGCACACCACAATTATTCATTTATGCATATGCTGCTGCTGCTGCTAAGTCACTTTAGTCGTGTCTGACTCTGTGTGACCCCATAGATGGCAGCCCACGAGGCTCCTCTTTCCCTGGGATTCTCCAGGCAAGAACACTGGAGTGGGTTGCCATTTCCTTCTCCAATGCATGAAAGTAAAAAGTGAAAGTGAAGCCACTCAGTCGTGTCCGACTCTTCGCGACCCCGTAGACTGCAGCCTACCAGGCTCCCCCGTCCATGGGATTTGCCAGGCAAGACTACTGGAGTGGGTTGCCATTTCCTTCTCCATTTATGCATATAAATATATCTAATTTTTTCAAATAAGGACCTGCTGTATAGCACAGGGAACTCTACTTAGTACTCTGTAATAAACTAAATCAGAAAAGAATGTGAAATAGTCAACTTTTTTTTAAGCCCTAATTTGGCAAAATTAAAACTTGGAAATCCTTTTGATACACCCATTTTTCACTGGCCCTCTCAATAAATACAAAGTCTGGGACCTCAATACCAGATGGAACTCCCCCTTGTATGAGGGTTCTGGCTCTGGGCGGTGGGTATGTCAACAGCAGTCATTCTGGGCTCAGGTATGAATGCAAATACCTATCACAGTGGAGAAGCAGAGTATCTGTACCCAAGAAGAATGGGGCAGTAAAGGCCTGGAGGCTTCCTAGGAGTGAAAGCTGGGCCGCTGGGAAGGCTCACCCACCTTTGTAATTCTCATTTCATCCAGCCAGTGCTCTTTACCCTAGCACTGTGTCCAGTGCACTGCAACAGAGCAAAACACCATTCCCCTGATGAACTTATTCACCTCTCTGAAAATGCACCTTACCTCTGGTCAGCAGGTGTTGAATTTGGCTAATGATGGAGCCTTGGACTTCTGTATTTTACAGCTTGTCTCCTCCCAGATTGTGCCCTGGAGTTTATGCTCATAAAAGGAATTCTTGTCAACCCATCCCTGTCCTGTGTTCACCTGTGATCTGTTTTATCTCCTGAGATATCCAAGTCTTGCTCCTTTGGTTTCCTAGGACCCTGCAGCACCGGCTTCTCACACACACACGCACATGTGCACACATACTCAGAGTCTGATCCAGGTCAGAGGATGGCTCTGCTCAGTGGTGTGGTTCCCTGGACTAAAGGCCAGCTCTGGGATCCAGCTATGAGGACCAAGCTCTACAGTCTCATTAAGAAGCCCACGGTTCTAATATTCCAAATGAAGCTCATAATAGCTTCTGTAAAGTCAAATATGGCCTAGTAGAAGCTAAATAATAAAAACTGATTTCTTGATGATTCAAAATTTCTTCTCTTTTTTACCTGTGTGAATGGAAATATACCCATACCACCCTGCCTTCTGGGATCCTATACACAACTGCACACATCACTGCGACTGGGGATCATTTTTCCAGTGCTATGCTCTTCCTAGATGTTTTAGGGGGTGGTGAAGAGCACTCTTGATCCTCTAAAGGGATGACTGACAGGCTGTCTCATGGCTGGCCTTACCTGGGGAACCAGGAAACCTGGAGGTGGGGTTACACAAGGAGATTCTTGCTTATGATGAGTAGAACTAAAGAGCAAACCCCAAAGTGGAGTGCAAAAAGAATATGAATTAAGAGCCTGGTAAACACAAGATTGTGTGGCAATGCAGGTGGGATTTGAGATGGACTCTGATGAGGAAAAACACTAGGAGAACTACTGAAGCAGGTAAGCAGCCAACCCAGGGATGCTCTGAGGCCAAGGGCCTGCAGCAGCTTTTTGAGATTTCCCACTCCAGGCAATGTGGATGTGCTGAGTGCATTCAAAGGAGCAGAGTCATGGCCATGGCCTTGGGCACGGGGACTTTCTTTTCTTTTTCTTTTTTGCTCTTTTTCTTTTTCCAACCTTCAGCTAAAGTTGCCCACTGTTGTCTGAATATCTGTGGATGGCAGACTCCTTCACATAATGACCGCCACCACCATTGTCATCATGCCTTCTACTAATTGATTGTGAATCAGGGATGAAAGAAAGAGGAAGTTCTTAGGACTTGGAGTAAAATAGGAAGGACTGGGCTATGAAGGTAAACTTCAGAGCCTTTACAAGCTTAAGTGCCTGGGTTTTGGACATAGCCATTACGAGAGCAGCTTTTACCACTTGCACACCTGCAATTTTAACTTCAAGCCCTTCTCACTTCCTAAGTCACCACCTGCAAAAAGCATTTAAAATATGACTAACAGCAGCCATTTACTGCCCACTCACCATATATTAGGTGCACTTCCAGGCTCACTATACACACAACTTCATTTAATTCCTTTCAACAGCTGAATGATATCAGTTCAGTTCAGTTCAGATGCTCAGTCATGTCTGACACCTTGCGAGCCCATGGACTGCAGTACAGCAGGCCTCCCTGTCCATCACAAACTCCTGGAGTTTACCCAAACTCATGTCCATTGAGTCGGTGATGCCATCCACCCATCTCATCCTCTGTCATCCCCTTCTCCTCCTGCCCCCAATCTTTCCCAGCATCAGGGTCTTTTCAAATCAGTCAGCTTTTCACATTGGGTGGTCAAAGTATTGGAGTTTCCGTTTCAACATCAGTCCTTTCAATGAACACCCAGGACTGATCTCCGTTAGAATGGACTGGTTGGATCTCCTTGCAGTCCAAGGGACTCTCAAGAGTCTTCTCCAACACCACAGTTCAAAAGCATCAATTCTTTGGTGCTCAGCCTTCTTCACAGTCCAACTCTCACATCCATACATGACTGGAAAAACAATAGCCTTGACTAGACATACCTTTGCTGGCAAAGTAATGTCTTTGCTTTTTAATATGCTGTCTAGGTTGGTTATAAATTTCCCTCCAAGGAGTAAGTGTCTTTTAATTTCATGGCTGCAGTCACCATCTGCAGTGATTTGGGAACCCCCCAAAATAAAGTCAGCCACTGTTAAATCCATCTATTTCCCATGAAGTGATGGGACCAGATACCATGATCTTAGTGTTCTGAATGTGGAGCTTTAAGCCAAGTTTTTCACTCTCCTCTTTCACTTTTATCAAGAGGCTCATTAGTTCTTCTTCACCTTCTGCCATAATGGTGGTGTCATCTGCATATTTGAGGTTCTTAATGTTTCTCCCAGCAGTCTTGATTTCAGCTTGTGCTTCATCCAGTCCAGAATATAAATTAAATAAGCATGGTGACAATATACAGCCTTGACGTACTCCTTTTCCTATTTGGAACCAGTCTGTTGTTCCATGTCCAGTTCTAACTGTTGCTTCCTGACCTACATACAGATTTCTCAAGGGGCAGGCAAGGTGGTCTGGTATGTCCATCTCTTTCAGAATTTTCCACAGTTTATTGTGATTCACACAGTCAAAGGCTTTGGCATAGTCAATAAAGCAGAAACAGATGTTTTTCTGGAACTCTCTTGCTTTTTCCATGATCCAGTGGATGTTTGAAATTTGATCTCTGGTTCCTCTGCCTTTTCTGAAGGCAGCTTGAAAATCTGGAAGTTCACAGTTCACGTATTGCTGAAGCCTGGCTTGGAGAATTTTGAGCATTTCTTTACTAGCATGTGAGATGAGTGCAATTGTGTGGTGGTGTGAGCATTCTTTGGCATTGCTTTTCTTTGGAATTGGAATTTAAAAATGACCTTTTCCAGTCCTGCGGCCACTGCTGAGTTTTCCAAATTTGCTGGCATATTGAGTGCAGCACTTTCACAGCATCATCTTTCAGGATTTGAATTAGCTCTACTGGAATTTCATCACCTCCACTAGCTTTGTTCGTAGTGATGTTTCCTAAGGCCCACCTGACTTCACATTCCAGGATGTCTGGCTCTAGGTGAGTGATCACATCACTGTGATTATCCGGGTCATGAAGCTCTTTTTTGTACAGTTCTTTTGTGTATTCTTGTCATCTCTTCTTAATATCTTCTGCTTCTATTAGGTCCATACCATTTCTGTCCTTTATCGAGCCCATCTTTGCATGAAATATTCCCTTGGTATCTCTAATTTTCTTGAAGAGATCTCTAGTCTTTCCCATCCTATTGTTTTCCTCTATTTCTTTGCATTGATCACTGAGGCTTTCTTATCTCTCCTTACTATTCTTTGGAACTCTGCATTCAATTGGGTGCATCTTTCCCTTTCTTCTTTGCTTTTCACTTCTCTTCTTTTCACAGCTTTTTGTAAGCCCTCCTCAGACAACCATTTAGCCTTTTCCATTTCTTTTTCTTGAGAATGGTCTTGATCCCTGCCTCCTGTACAATGTCATGAACCTCCATCCATAGTTCCTCAGGCACTCTGTCTATCATGTGTAATCCCTTGCATCTATTTCACTTCCACTGTATAATCATAAGGGATTTTATTTCAGTCATACCTGAATGGTCTAGTGGTTTTCCCCACTTTCTTCAGTTTAAATCTGAATTTGGCAATAAGGAGTTCATGATCTGAGCCACAGTCAGCTCCCAGTGTTGGTTTTGCTGACTGTATAGAGCTTCTCCATCTTTGGCTGCAAAGAATATAATCAATCTGATTTTGGTGTTGACCATCTGGTGATGTCCATGTGTAGAGTCTTCTCTTGTGTTGTTGGAAGAGAGTGTTTGCTATGACCAATGTTTTCTCTTGGCAAAACTCTGTTAGCCTTTGCCCTTCTTAATTCTATATTCCAAGGCCAAATTTGCCTGCTACTCCAGGTGTTTCTCAACTTCCTACTTTTGTATTCCAGTCTCCTATAATGAAAAGGACATCTTTTTTGGGTGTTAGTTCTAAAAGGTCTTGTAGTTCTTCATAGAACCCTTCAACTTCAGCTTCTTCAGCATTACTGGTCGGGCATAGACTTGGGTTACTGTGATATGAAATGTTTGCCTTGGAAATGAACAGAGATCATTTTGTTGTTTGTGAGATTGCATCCAAGTACTGCATTTTGGACTCTTTTGTTGACTATGATGGCTACTCCAATTTTTCAAAGGGATTCCTGCCCACAGTAGTAGATGCAATGGTCATCTGAGTTAAATTCACCCATTCCAGTCCATCTTAGTTTGCTGATTTCTAGAATGTCAATGTTCACTTTTGCCATCTCTTGTTTGACCACTTCCAATTTGCCTTGATTCATGGACCTAACATTCCAGGTTCCTATGCAATATTGCTCTGTAAAGCATCAGACCTTGCTTCTATCACCAGTCACATCCACAACTGGATGTTGTTTTTGCTTTGGCTCTGTCCCTTCATTCTTTCTGGGGTTATTTTTCCACTGATCTCTAGTAGCATATTGGGCACCTACCGACCTGGGTAATTCATCTTTCAGTGTCCTATCTTTTTGCCTTTTCATACTGTTCATGGGGTTCTCAAGGCAAGAATACTGAAGTGGTTTGCCGTTCCCTTCTCCAGGGAATGATATTGGGCCTCACTAAACTCAACCTCATCACGAGGGAACAAACTCAGGACAGTTGTGTGACTTGCTCAGGGCTCCACAGCTAGTCAGTGACAGAGGCAGGATTCAACAACAGACATTTCTGGCCCCAAGGCCCTTTCATGAAACTTCTAATATTTTGTGTGGCCTTCACATGCCCACTATGCTGATTTGGGGGGTGGTAAACAGCTTCATCCGGAGAAGGCAATGGCAACCCACTCAGTACTCTTGCCTGGAAAATCCCATGGGTGGAGGAGCCTGGTGGGCTGCAGTCCATGGGGTCACTAGGAGTAGGACACGACTGAGGGACTTCACTTTCTCTTTTCACTTTCATGTATTGGAGAAGGAAACGGCAACCCACTCCAGTGTTCTTGCCTGGCGAATCCCAGGAATGTGGGAGCCTGGTGGCCTGCCATCTACGGGGTTGCACAGAGTTGGACACGACTGAAGCGACTTAGCAGCAGCAGCAGCAGAAAACAGCTTCATCAAGATCACTTGAGAACTGAGGACTTTGCCACAGTTCTGGTTAAAGCACTGAGGAAACTGGATCGATTCATCAGTATATATGCTCTGCTAAGTCACTCCAGTCATGTCTGACTTTTTTGTGACCCTATGGACTGCAGCCTTCCAGGCTCCTCTGTCCGTGTGATTCTCCAGGCAAGAATACTGGAATGGGTTTGCCATGCCCTCCTCCAGGGGATCTTCCCGACCCAGGTATCAAACCCCACAGCTCCAGTGCCTCCTGTACTGCAGGTGGATTCTTTACTGTTGAGCCACCAGGGAAGCCCCTTCACCAGTATATAAATATATACATACCTTGTTTTGAAAGACTGGTAGTATCTACTCAGGCTGAACACATAAAGTCCAGTTATCGGCATATCCCTAAGAGAAATGTGTATATACATGCACAAAGGATGTATTCAAACGTGGTCATTCCAGTATTGTCTGTAGTATCTCTAAACTAGAACAACTAAATGTTTGTCACAGGAGCCTGGATATATAGATTGTGCTTGGTCCTACAATGGTATATTGCTAACTGTAAAGGTCCACAGACCACAGCTCCACACAAGATACACAGGGACCATGGGACCTTGTCCTGAGATCAGGATCCTAATCTCCCCATGTTTTTCCAGATTTGTGCCATGTCTTCCCCATCAGCCTGGGATCTCCTTGTGGGTGGAGAACTGTCCCTTTCTTTCCTGTTTCATTCTGAACTCACCCAGGTAAACATCACCTTTGGGAACATTGTTGACTATCTACTCTGGAGATCAGTGAAATAGAGGATAGAAAAACAAAAGAATCCATGAAACCAAAAGTGAGTTCTTTGAAAAGATTATCAAAATTGACAATCATGTAAGTAGACTGGAAAAGGAAAAAAGAGAGAAAGACACAGATAACTAAAATCAGAAATGCAAGTGGGGAATTTATTTCCAAATTATGGAAATTAAAAGGTATGTAAGAGAATACCATGAATAATTATACAATAGCAAATTAGATAACTTAGATGAGTAGACAAATTCCTAGAAATACACAGACTATCAAAGTGACTCAAGAAAAAATAGAAAATCCAAATAGACCCAGGTTATGCATTGAATTGTGTTCCCCCTCAAAATTCACATGTTGAAGACCCAGAAGACTAATTCACCTGTAACAAGTAAATAAGATGAAAAACAGTCTCCCAAAGTGTTGCCACGTGGTGTTAGTGATAAAGAATCCACCTACCAGTACAGCAGACATGAGAGACCATGGGTCTATCCCTGGGTTGGGAAAATTCCATGGAGAAGGAAGTGGCAACACACTTCAGTATTCTTGCCTGGAAAATCCCATGGCCACGGGGTTGCAAAGAGTCAGACACGACTGAGCACTTGTCAGCAAAGTATTGCTAAAGATGTGGGAAAATTAGGCCCTTCATGTATTGCTGGTGGGAATGTAAAACGGTTCAGGCACTGTGAAACATGATTTGGCTTTTCCTAAAATTTTTAAACATTAAATTAAAATATCATCCACAGTTTCATTCCCAAGTATATACCACCACCCCCAGTCCCAAGAGAATTGTAAACAGATACTGTTACATATTTATGCATGTTCATAGCACCACTATCCACATAGCCGAAAAATGGAAACTGCACAAATGTCCATCACCAGATGACTGGGTAAATGAATCATGGTCTATAGATACAATGGAATATTACTGTCATAAAAATTAATGGAATATTGATAAATGCTACAGTGTTAATGAATGTTGAAAACATATGGTAAGGGAAAGGAGACACAAAATGTCACATATTGTGTGATTCCATTTATATAAATATCTAGAATAAATAAATCCATAATGATAGAAGACATAGTGATTCTTGTCAGGGTCTAAGAAAAAGGTATACGGAGAAACTGATTAATGGGCAAGAAATTTTACTTCGGAGTGATGAAATTGTTTTTATAGAAGTGGTAGTTACAAAACACTGTAAATGCATTAAATGCTACTGAATTATTCACTTTATAATGGTTTACTTTTTCTCATTTTTAATTGAAGTATAGTTGATATGCAATGTTGTGTTAATTTCTGCTATACAGCAAAGTGATTCAGTCATACATATGTATACATTCTTTTTCATATTTTCTCCATTATGGTTTATCCCAGGATATTGAATATAGTTCCCTGTGCCATGTAGTAGGACCTAGCTGTTTATCCATTCTACGTATACTGCTTTGCATCTACTGACCCCAAACTCCCAATCGATTCATTTTATTTTATATGAATTCCACCTCGATAAACTATTTTTTAAAAGGGTAACCCAGGAATTCCTGGGGCTGATAGAATTTGTTCTATACCTAAACTGTGGTGATGGCTATATGAACCCACACATGAGATAGCATTGTTATCTAAATGTGCGTGTACACACACTCACACTCATATACACTCATGTACTCACATGGGTACAAGTAGAACTGGGGAAATCTAATAAGACCTTTAGATTGTATCAAGGCCAATGTTTTGCTTAGAATACTGTACTGTAGTTTTCCAAGGGGGCTACCTTACAGCAAACTGGGTAAAACGTCCATGGATATCTCTATATTATTTCTAAAGCTACAAATAAATCTACAATTATCTTAAAATTAAAAGTTTAATTTTCAAAAAAGCTCCCTCTTCCAAGCTTTCATGACCCACATCCTTCGGGGCTGGTGAGAAACTCTCAGGTGGCCTGACCATCTCTCTCACTGAAAATGAAAGTTGCTCAGTCGCGTCTGACTCTTTCCAACCTCGTGGACTACACAGTCCATGGAATTTTCCAGGCCAGCATTCTGGAGTGGGTAGACTTTCCATTCTCCAGGGGATATTCCCAACCCAGGGATCCAGCCCAGGTCTCCCGTATTGCAGGCAGATTCTTTACCAGCTGAGTCACAAGGGAAGCCCTCTCTCTCACTGTGAAAGGCCAAATGATCTCCTGCTGGAAGGTCCTCCGGCAACTTGAGAAGATGTGTGATTTACCATTCCACATGTTAGCGCCAGTTAATTAGGTGCTGCCATAGTTTTTCTCAAGTTGACTGATTTTACATTTTCTCTATGCCTGGGTTTTTTTTCCCAGACTCAAGACATAATTTCCTCTTTCAAAATCAAGTATTTTAGTGCAGCTCCATATTGTAGTTTAACACTGCCCATCTCAGGTGAGTGACAACTTATCTACCATATGAGAGGGAAAGGAGAATATCATTTTCTTGTATGGTCTCAATTCCTCACCCAGCAAAAATAAAGTAATGAGAAGCAGCCATTTTTAGGAATAAATCTTTTTTGAAAAGACAAGAACAGAAAGGCTAGTTACTCAGCAACCGGTTCATTTTCTGCTCTGATAGGTCAGCAATTTAACTCACAGTGAGTTCCTGGGAAGCTGCTTCCTCTCTCCTGATCTCGGTTTTTTCACTGCTACTCTGTGAAGTTAAATTAGTACCTTTAAAAAAGTCTCTTCTGGTTCTAAAATCCTCTGATTCCTCTTATCTGCTGTTATAAACCATAACTCTGTCACTCACTATTTTAGAAATTTAACCCCTATGAACTCCAAACAGTGGTGTATCTCTACAAAATAAAACTAATGAATGAATGAGTTTTGATATGTATATCATGAATTTATGGATCTATTTGAAGAGAACTGACATTCAATCTTCTGACTGATGCTCAACACTTAAGTCTACACTTATTTAGATCTTTAATTTTTCTTAGCTATGTTTCTTGTTTTGTTTTCAAGGTATGTGTCTTGCATTCTTTTGGTTAAATTTATCCCAAAGTATTTAATTTTTTGTTGTTCAAAGATATTTTATTCTAATTTCTGCTTGTTTATTGTTAATATATAGAAATGCAGTTAGTTGACTTTGTACATTGATTTTATAGACTGCAAACTTGCTAAACTCACTTATTCTAGTGCTCATCTGAAGATTCTTTAGGATTTTTTGGATAGATGATATGTTCCCTCAAATAAGGTAGTTTTACTTTTTCCTTTCCAATAGTGATGCCATTTTTATGATTCTCCTGCTTTACTGCACTTGAACTAACTAGATCAAAGAAGCTTTCCCCTGTGCCTAAATCAGGCAGGGATTCCCTTCCCAGCTGGAGACTTGGGGATATCCTCCCTTAAAGAGAGTCCTTAAAGTCTATGAGAATTTTATTTAGGGCTTCCTGTATGAGTAAAATGGTGACTCATTATGACAAGAAAGATAACATTTAAGGCACAGACATCCAGACAAATTCAAGTTTTGTGAAAACACTTACTGGGGTCCTGCAGTTTAATTCAAGGAGCCAGGTTAGGGTCCAAGTAACCCAGGTTATTAGTCTGCAACAATACCTGAATGTGTTCTTTAATTCAGAATTTTATGAAGATAACAATGAGAATTGACTGCAAATAATAAACCCACATTTTAAAAGGTAAGTATATGGAATTTACTTTATGCAGTTAATGTTGCTTTTCCAAGCTGGGTTCAACTACATGGCTTTCCATGAAACAAACAGGCTCTACGTGCCCAGATAATGAGGTGGCCCAAACTTATTTGGCAGTCTCTTTCACCTTGAGATCTCTTTTTTTTCATATTGAAACCACGCAGGACCCTGAGGGGCTCCTGAGCACAGAAACTTTTCTGTGTTCTGTTTCTTATTTGTTAAGGAACAGACTCCAGCCTCCATGAACTTCCTTGAGTCTGAAAGAGCAGGATCAAACGGCTGCTAATCAGGGAAGGGAGGAGATGTAGAGATAATTGAGGAGCCGCGGAGAAACAATGATACAACCTCAGGGCTTCCCTGGTGACTCAGTGGTAAAGAACATGTCTGCCAATGCAGGAGACATAGGTTCCATCCCTGATCTGAGATGATCCCACACGTCCTGGAGCAATGTGGCCTCACATTCCGGGGGCCACAACTATTGAGCCTGTGCTCTTGAGCCCAGAAGCCACAACTACGGTGTCCATGAACCTTAACTACTGAAGCCAGTGTGTGGCAGGGCCTGTGCTCCACACAAGAGCAGCCACCACAATGAGAATCCCACACACTGCAACGGGAGAGTAGCCCCCGCTCTCCACAAACAGAGAAAGCCTTTGCAGCAATAAAGACCTGGCACAGTCAAAAATAAACAATAAATAAAATTATGTTAAAAAAATAGTGCAGTCTTAGGGCAGGGTTCCGGTTCCCCCCTCAAGGGATACACATAGCAATATCTTGGAGCTTTTATAGAACCAAAACCCCCAACAAATGGAGTTATCATTCCTCATTCTAGAGACCATATTAAAGGAACCAGAGAAGCTGATCAAGAGATTATCTGAGGCCAGATTAAAGGAGTGTAGGCCCTGCACACAGCCTGATCTTATCAGCAATGCCAACCTTGAACTATTGCTATAAAACTCCTCGTCAAATCCTCCCAGACTGGGACACACAGTTTTCAAGGGCAGGAGTCTACCCTGTCCCCCTTTGCCTGGCAAAGAAATCGAGCTACTCTTTTCTACTTCATCCAAAACTCTGTCTCTGACATTTGATTCCCCACTCGTGCCCAGAGGCCAAGTTTTCAGTATCAATATCCCAGAAACCAGGGCTGATCCCTCACATATAAAAGTCAAAGCCTGGCCATTATAACCTATCCCTGAAGCAGAATGTAGAGGCACATCCTGAGACCTAAGACTTCCCCAAGCCTACGCAAATGCTCACCAACTCAGAACTTTGCTGCTTCCAGTATACATTCTAAGGTGCACACCCACTCAGATCCCAGTAGAGTTCCTCAGGCTGTGAAGGGACCTTCATTCATTCAGGGGATTATTCAACCTTGCCTTCCAAACCCAAGTGGGCTTGAGATTCCTATATGACAGGTTTAGGGCAAATAGCCTTTTTAAAGGGCACATACTTTCCCTTGTCATAGCTGGGACTTCCCCAATCTTTGTGCTCCAGCCCTGCTAACTAAAGCATTGTGCATTTGGGGAAATAGAGGCAAATAGTGGGGTAAGGGGGCTGTCCAGCTAATAATTAAATGTTTGATTTTCCATTTAGCTTTGATTCTTCTGTGTATAGAAGAATCTTTACAGAGAAGATGGAGATTGAGATGAGATGAGATGAGATGGCTGGAACCAGAAGAGAATTGGTAGAAACATACAACCCCGCAACAAAGGATTTAGTCCCTTTCCAGCAAAGAGAATCCCCTACCCTATCTTTGAATTCCATTTCAGTGCAGTAAAGGAAGGGTTTTGTTTGTGCATGTTAAGGCGCCTAAGTCATGTCCAACTCTTTGCTACCCTGATGAGCTTGAGCCTGATAGGCTCCTCTCTCCATGGGATTCTCCAGGCAAGAATTCTGAAATGTGTTGCCATGCCCTCCTCCAGGGGATCTCCCCAGTCCAGAGATCAAACCCATGTCTTTTATTTCTCCCAGGTCTTTTACATCTTTTGCATTGGCTGGAGGGTTCTTTACCACTAGTGCCACCTGCAAGCCCCAAAGGAAGGGTTACAAAATATTTTCTATGAAGAGGGGATTGGGTCTGACAGTGGTGAGAAGTACTGCTGTATATTACTTAACCTGCCAAAGCATTCTGCTCTGTAAGAAAGCCCCTTTAACAAAGGAAAGTTGAAATTAGGTTGTGATGCAGGATAAACCAACTGGAGGTGGAAGAGAGAAAATGAACTGGGCACACATTAAATATTTAGCTGAATTAGGAGAGCTGAGTTAGCAGAAGCCCAGGTCTTAGCACAGGTAGCTGACGAGATCACATTTCCAACAACTAGATGTAGGGGTTGTCAATTCTCAAGAAAAAGGGAGAGAGTGTAGCAAGATTTCTAGTTTCTCATTATGGCTGAAATCAAACCCTCTTATCATTTTATTCTTACAAGGAGATAAGAATACTCATCCAAATTAGCATTACTGTTACCTAAAGTATAATGTGGCTGCTTGCCACTCTAAAGCCAATAAAGAGGCAAGGTTGGTAGAAAGGAAAGTTTGCTTTATTTTGTAGGCTGGCTATTGGGAGGTGGGTGGGGAGGGGAGGACAGACTCCTGTCCCAAGGCTGACTCTCCCTCCTCCCAACAATCAGGGGGCAAGAGCTTTTAGAGACAGAGGAAGGAGGCTATATACAGAACCTGCACAGTCAGCTCTGACAGTCATCTTGAAATTGGTCATGTGTCTATCAGTATCATCTTGATTGTTCTAAGTACAGTTAATCTTCAGTTCCAGATTTCTTTCCCATTTCTTTGGGGCCAGTTCTCGGAATTGTGGCAGCTTATGTCATGGCTACCCCTGGAGAAGGAAATGGCAACTCCAGTATTCTTGCCAGGAGAATCCCATGGACGGAGGAGCCTGATAGGCTACAGTCCATGGGCTCACAAAGAGTTGTACATGACTGAGCGACTTCACTTTCACTTCACTTTCACTATGTCATGGCTACAGTCTTGTTCCCGTTTCTTTGAGGCCATTTCTCAGAACTGTGGCAGGTTAAGTCACGGCTACAGTCTGGTCATCACTGGTCATCACATTAATTTCTTCCACTTGGTGGGTATTTCAGTATCTATAAAACAGCTCAAAGGATATAGCTTAGAATATATTCCACAGCCCTTGACAAGGAACTAAAGGTCCTTGAATTTGCTTAATGACTAAATTATTATTATTTTGTCCTATTTACTTGTTTTCCTTTGCTTCTGCATTTTCTCACTTCTCTGATTAAATGTGTTCTTTGACTAAAGTTTTTCTACAGAAAAAAAAGGCAAGGAGAGGACATGGAATAGGGGTAGGGGGAGAACCAAAAGGTCTGGTTCTTTCTATTACTTGTAAAGCAGTTGTCTTGATGAATATAATTCATCCCTCTTGGCCATATAATTGATACTCAAGAAGGAATGAAACCAAAATAGCCAAAGAAATGAATGAATGCATGATAACACAAGTACTGAAGACTACTAGGATAAGAATAAATGGTTGCTCAGGTGGTTAAGGGTCAGGGGAACTCTTAATGACCTGAGCTGAGCAGAATCTGGAGTGTGCCTGCATGGGTCCTAGCTCTGAACCCACCCCCCTCACTTGTAACTGGACCTTCAATAGGTCACAGATGAGTTGCTCCCAAGGGAGCAGTACTCAGGTGAAGGACTTTCCCATGCCAGGGCCCTTCTGCCATCACTGGCAGCCTGAAGCCAACCCCAATGCCCCCTGGAAGCCTACCTATCAGCAGGGTCAGGTTAGCCGTTCATCTCTCAAAATCCTCTCTCCTAGGCCTCATTGTCTCTAGGCTTTGCCAGTTAATAAATGCAGCAGGTACGCCTGGTGCAGCTATTCTTTTGCCAGGTGTTAGAGATAGGTGGTGAGCAAAGCAGACTGGTACCTGGTCTCATGGAGCTCGCAGCGACAGAGACCAGTCGCTGGAGGAAAAAACAAGCATGTAAATAGTGTGTGATTATAATAAGACATACATGCTATTAAGGATGAAATGAGGAGGAGTGCTTCAAAAAAAGTCCATGGAAAGCTATGCCTGAGCTAAGAGTTGAAGGTTGGGAAGGCATTCCCTGGGGGAGGTGGAAAGGAAGCAGGTGGTGGAGAGTTATCAGGAGCAGGACTAGCACGTGCAAAGGCCCTGGGGTGAGACTGCATCAGAAACACCTGCTCCACAGGCCAGCACAAAGGAATGAGGAACATGAGAGGAGGGGCAATGCGAGGCTTCTAAGAGTAATAAAAAGCCATGCAAAGATGGGGCGGGGAGGAAATGAGGGGGAGGCACTGACAGTTTCACATTTTAAAGCAATCATCCTGGCTGCAGACTGGAGAAAGATGGCTAAAGGGCCAAATAGAAAGCTGGGAGATCAATTAGAAAGCCATGGCCGCAGCAGTCTGGCACCTGGAGCATGTGACTGTGGAAGTGAAGAGGAGTGGACAGACTCCAGAGGTATTTTGGAGGAAAAACTGGCAGGACTGCCAGTATGAGAAGCAAATTCTCACTAAAATACAAAGAACTGAGTGTCTGGCCTCCTACCTTTCTGATCCAGGGGCTCTGAAAGTCCAGCCTTCAGTTAGTGCCGCTCGTTGTGCACCCCTCACACTGACCAGCCAGACTCTGTCCAGCAATCTTGCTGGAGGGGGAAGTCACTGCTTAAGGAAAGTTCCACCTGTAGGAAACATCTTTCTTACTGCAAGCTGAATGCCTGCCATCTCTTGGGTCTCCTGTGGCCTCTAGATATTGAGGAAAACTGGCAAGTACCATTCTCCCCACACACATTCCAAACCCAGCCAGTCTCTGGGGTCCCCTTACTAATGAATGGCCTTAGGCAGACCACATCAGGTGTCTGAACCCCAGTCTCCTGAATGAAGACTTGGAGGAGCAGCTGGCTCCCAGCAGGATAGGGGATCACCATAGCTGGCATTATTTATAAATATCTGGTACACACAACAGCTCTTGGGAAGCAAAAATGCAGGCTGATCCCCTGAACATCACTTGGCTGGCTCAATTGCTAGACCCTGGGTGTAAATATCCTCACCCTTAAGGAATATCCTCAAAGTCTTCAAGTCAAGGAGCAAACTCCTTGGAGATTCTGGAATGCTCCTCCCCTGGCCCTGGCCCTGCCCGTGCGCCAGCCTGTGTCAGCTCTGAGAAACAACAGCAGGGACAAGGATGCCAGAGAACCAGGAACAATGAGGGCAGTGTGAGGAGGGGCAGTCTTGGGCAATTTAATTAACTTCTCTAAACCTTAATGGTCTTAGTCTAAAATTGAGATAATGATAGTACCTACCTCAAAGATTTGTTTTGAGGATTAGATGATAATCAACCCCAAATGCCTGGCACGTTCAGCATTTTCCATAAATGCGTGCATGCGTGCTAAGTCACTTCAGGCATGTCTAACCCTTTGCGACCCTATTGACTGTAGCCCGCCTGGCTCGTCTGTCCATGGGATTCTCCAGGCAAGAACACTGGAGTGGGTTGCCATGCCCTCCTCCAGGGCATCTTCCCAACCCAGAGATGGAGTCCATGTCTCTTACATCTCCTGCATTAGCAGGCGGGTTCTTTACCACTAGAGCCACCTGGGAAGCCCTTTCCCTAAATATTGCCTGATAATTATTTGCTACAGTGAAAACCTAGAGATGGGGATTATAACCCCTCTGTCTGTGGTGAAACTGAAGCTCAGAGGAGTCAGTTAACAAGTCAAAAGTCACCTGCTAGACAGTGGCAGAGTCAAAGGCAGTCAGGGCCCTTGTCTGTGCTGTCAAGGAGTGAGTGGCATAGGATGATGGCAGAGCCTGGGTCGAGGGACATTAAGCGCCCCTCCCCCCAGAGCATTCCTCATTCTGAGAGTCTCAGGAGAAATCCCTGTCTCACCTTCCTGGTTGCCATGATTTTCTCTCTTAGAAACAAACAACAGCAACCACCAATAGTCCACAGTTTGCCAGGTGCCAGCCATTCAAGCACTTTACATATATTAGCTCTTCAGTCTCATCACAACCCTGAAGAAGGCAGTGTTATTATTCTCATGTTAGAGATGGAGAAGGCAAGGTCCAGAGAGGTTAAGTAACTTGCCCACAGACACACAGCTAGTCAGTAGCGAGCAGTGCTTGGATTCAGACCAGGCAATCTGACACCAAAGGCTGGAATTCTTTAGTAATTTCAAATTCACAGAAAAAAAAAAAGAAAGGATATTTAAAAGAACCTGTATATACCAACTACTAACACCTCAATATGTTTTTGCTTTATCATTCTCTCTCTCTCAGCTATTGAATATTTGGGAGTATATTGCTGACATGTCCATTTATCCCTTTCAGCAAACATGAAAACCCTAAGAATAATAACATTCACTTACACACCCAAAATATGATTATCTAAATTGGGAAGTTTAACATCAATACAAAATAGTATCCTCTATTCTACAGACCTTATTAAAATTTCACAAATTTCCCAACAATATTCTTCTTTGCTACTTTTTTTATTTTGGTGTAGAATTTTCATATCTCTTTAATTTCTTTTCATATGAAATGATTTCTTGGCCTTTCCTTGTCTTTTATTATACTGACATTTTTAAATAGTGTAGTGTGGAATTTTTTGGCTCAGAATTTCCCTCATTTGGGTCTTTCTAAAGTTTTCTCATAATAAAATTCAGAGCATGCATTTTAGTCAGGAATCCTTGGAGGTGATATTTTCTCAATGCATGGTTTCAGGAAGCACGTGATGCTGAACTGCCCCTTTTCTTGTGCTGTTACTTTGATGATTTGGTTAAGGCAATATCTGACAGCTTTCTCCACTCAGCTTTTTTTCCCATTGTAATTGATAAGTAATTTGTGGGGAGATGCTTTCAAAGTATGTAAATGGCCAGTTACCACCAAACTTTCACCCATCCCTTTAGCATCCATTCTTGCCTCTCACCTGAATCATCAGCTGTGGTCCAGGTGCCCGGTCATTTCTATCACTCCTTCCACACCTGTGAGTTGAGCATCTACTGTAGCCGCTTTTCTTTTACCCCCCCATCTAATCACAAATTACCAGTAGGAACTCAGGGATTATTATTTTTTCGCATCCAATAATCTATCACTATTACCATTCATTTTGATGCTCAAATGGTCCTAATCTAGCACAAGAATGTTCCAGGCTTATCTTGTATTTTCCCTGTCCTAACCCTTGTGTTCTCTTTCTCCAAGGAATGCAGTTTCCTCTTAGAGGAGAATGGCATTTGGAAACCAGTCTGAGTCCAAGTGTGCTCATCTGATGCTGGAGTGACACGGGTTCTATTTAAAAACCATGCTTCTAACCACAGTATGCTCCTTGCACTCATGCTGTGCAGCTGCCCAGGCTCCACTCTCATAGTCTAAGTTGCTACTTAGACTACCAGCAGTCAAGCTTATGGTAAAACTGCAGAGTATGCTCATCACCATGGCTTGCATTTAGGGACCTGTTTCTGGCTTGGTTTTTCCTGGCCCTGTCTTTCTACTTTGCTCCTTTTCAACACAGGCTACACTGTTATCTTAACCAGCCCATCATCCTATCACCAAAGACAGCCAAAGATATGCCTCAAAGCTCCTGTTGGCCTTGCTCTGGCCAAGGGACAGGTCATTAAGAAGACATTGAGACTGAGTGGGCACAATGTGAAGGAAAAAAGAGAATAAGAAAATGAATACTCATTGCCAACTCCACTGTGGGTGTGGAGCTTTCACCTTAGGTGTGTAGACTGCAAACTCTCCAGAAATTAGTTTTTGTCCTAGAAGGATGTGCATGTTATCCAGTAGCTACATACGAAGAAGAATATCTCACCTAGAGGGAAGTCCTTAACAAGGGTAAAACTAGGAGCTCCCATCTCACCCCAGACCAGCACACTTGAGGTCCGCCCGCCAGGTCTCCCAAGGGTTACTCCAGACATGCATGGTCCAATAGTAGCCATTAGTCTTATGTGGCTATTTCTATTTTAATTTTTTAAACTTTAAATTTGATTTAAAATTTTGATCTTCAGTCACACCAGCTGTATTTGCAACACTGTCCATCTAGTCAAGGCTATGATTTTTCCAGTGGTCATGTATGGATGTGAGAGATGGACTGTGAAGAAAGCTGAGCACTGAAAAATTGATGCTTTTGAACTGTGGTGTTGGAGAAGACTCTTCAGAGTCCCTTGGACTGCAAAGAGTTCCAACCAGTCAATCCTAAAGGAGACCAGTCCTGGGTGTTCATTGGAAGGACTGATGCTGAAGCTGAAGCTCCAGTTCTTTGGCCACCTCATGTGAAGAGTTGACTCACTGGAAAAGACTCTGATGCTGGGAGGGATTGGGAGCAGGAGGAGAAGGGGACGACAGAGGATGAGATGGCTGAATGGCATCACCAACTCGATGGACATGAGTCTGAGTGAACTCCTGGAGTTGGTTATGGACAGGGAAGCCTGGCATGCTGTGATTCATGGGGTCACAAAGAGTCGGACACGACTGAATGACTGAACTAAATACAGATATAGAACCTTCCCCACACCCTACCTCCACCACCCCTCCATGACACACTCTCATCACAGGTTGTCTGATTGGACAGGACTGTTCTAGGCCAAGCAACTCAGCCAGATAAGAGAACCACATGTGGACCCTGAGGGGATCAAGTCCTGTAGGTCAGGAAGTGCTTTCCTCACTGTATGTGGAACATCGTGGAGATCTGAAGGCATACATCCTCCTATAATGGCCACCACCCTGAGGACAAGAGAAGCAGCAGCCTTCAGACAATGGCAGGAAGCTTGGTAATCTAGCCAGGTGAATCCCTACATCGCCCTCTGTTTTAATGAACTTTGTCACACAGAGAAAAGCTTGTTGTTTGGTGAGACAATCTGCAGTGCTGGTCTTATGGGGGTGGAATTTCACTTGCACGTCCAGCATCACAGACAAGTACCTTACAGCGTCACCTCTTTCAGCTCCAGTGTCACTCAAGGAGGGCTTTCTTGGTCACCTGGTTGAAAGTAGCAGTCCCAGCCCATCCTTCACATCTTCTATCTTTTGTTCTGCTTTGCTTTTCTTCTTAGCACTGGTCACTCTCAGACTCTCAATACAAGATTTTTCTAACTTGTATTGTTTCTTGTCTGGTTTTTGTATGAAAGGTAGGCCCATTGCAGGTAGGGGTTTTCACGTGTTTTGCCCACTTTTGTGTTCCTGGCACCAAGAGGAAGTCTTTGCACATGACAGCCACGTGACAAGTGTGTGCTGGAAAGTGAAAGTACCACGTGTGATCCACCTTTACGAGCCCCAGGCAAGCCCTTCCAGAACCAGTGGGAGATGAATAAGGAGTGCAGTGTTCTTTGAGAGTAAATACTATCCAACAAAACTAAACTACCCCTAAGTCCTCAAATGAGCCATCTTCTCTCTCCCTACCACCTTGGCCTCCCCATGAGTGCACATACACACACACATATGTGGGCACACACACTTTCTGACTTATCCTGTACTGTTCTCTATTCCAAGGATGTCTTTCTCCAGCAAATGCTAATCTTTCCAGCAAACTCTTATTTCCCTTTCAACTCTCAGATGCTGCCACTTCTGGAAAGTCAGCTCAAACTCCCACAGGCTGGCTCAGGACTCCAGAACCCAGGACACAGTGCATGGCCTTGAACTCATTCAACCACTTAGAACTTCCTGTTACCACATCTGCCTCCCTTCCTAAGCCAAGCTTCCCTTCACCAGTTTGTTTTTTATTCATGAAGTCTTTGCTAAATCTATTCTGAGTAAATTTTATATTTCTGTAGCATTCTCCATTGGAGAAGGTGATGACACCCCACTCCAGTACTCTTGCCTGGAAAATCCCATGAACGGAGGAGCCTGGTGGGCTGCAGTCCATGGGGTCATGCAGAGTCGGACATGACTGAGCGACTTTACTTTCACTTTTCACTTTCATGCATTGGAGAAGGAAATGGCAACCCACTCCAGTATTCTTGCCTGGAGAATCCCAGGGACAGGGGAGCCTAGTGGGCTGCCGTCTATGGGGTTGCACAGAGTCAGACACGACTGAAGCGACTTAGCAGCAGCAGCAGCAGCAGCAGCAGCAGCAGCAGCATTCTCCATAGCACCCCTCCTGAAACAGGAGGAAAGAGGGCAAGGCACAACATCTAGAAGACTGACATAGCCATAAAACATGACAAAAACTGGTTAGAATCAACCAGGTCCATGATAATGGAAGCTTTGACTTCCAGTGGACCTTGAACCTCATCACACTCTCATTGCAATACATTACTGTGTGCAATACACACCCACCATGACAGTTCTGAAAGTGAAGTGAAAGTGTTAGTCACTTAGTCATGTTCAACTCTTTGCAACCCCATAGACTGTAGCCTGCTTGGAATTCTCCAGGCAAGAATACTGGAGTGGGTAGCCATTCCCTTCTCCAGGGGAATCTTCCCGGCCCAGGGATCAAACCTGGGTCTCCTGCACTGCAAGCAGATTCTTTATCATCTGAGCCAACAGGGAAGCTCTTCAAGACAGTTCTGAGGCCAATCATAAAAGGCCAAAAAGTAAGCGGTGGCCTGATTCCTGGAAATCTCCACCCCTTCCTAAAAATAATTGGAATACTCCTCCCACTCATCAGTCTGTGAGATTACCCAGTCCATAAAAACTAACCATACACTTCATGGGAAATAGATGGGGAAACAGTGTCAGACTTTATTTTTTGGGCTCCAAAATCAGTGCAGATGGTGACTGCAGCCATGAAATTAAAAGATGCTTACTCCTTGAAAGAAAAGTTATGACCAACATAGATAGTATATTCAAAAGCAGAGACATTACTTTGCCGACTAAGGTCCATCTAGTCAAGGCTATGGTTTTTCCAGTAGTCATGTATGGATGTGAGAGTTGGACTGTGAAGAAGGCTGAGCACCGAAGAATTGATGCTTTTGAACTGTGGTGTTGGAGAAGACTCTTGAGAGTCCCTTGGACTGCAAGGAGATCCAACCAGTCCATTCTGAAGGAGATCAACCCTGGGATTTCTTTGGAAGGAATGATGCTAAAGCTGAAACTCCAGTACTTTGGCCACCTCATGCGAAGAGTTGACTCACTGGAAAAGACTTTGATGCTGGGAGGGATTGGGGGCAGGAGGAGAAGGGGAGATAGAGGATGAGATGGCTGGATGGCGTCACTGATTCACTGGACATGAATCTGAGTGAACTCTGGGAGTTGGTGATGGATAGGGAGGCCTGGTGTGCTGCGATTCGTGGGGTCGCAAAGAGTCAGACACAACTGAGCAAATGAACTGAACTGAACCATGTTTTGGGTCTCTCTCACCTTCTGAGATGGCCCATATTCTGTAGAGTATGTTTCTTTCTAAATCTTACCTATCTTCCTATCATTTGTCTCTCACTAAATTCTTTCTGCAATGAGACATCAAGAACCTCAAATTCTCCAGGACACCCCCAACACCTTGCAAATGTCATTTAGAGCGTATAGTGTTTGGTTCATGCTTAGCCGGTCTTTTGCTCCTGTGTAAAACCTGAGTGACTGAGGCACCTGTCTGACTTCACACTCTTTCCCTGATACTTAGGTTCCAAAATGTCCTATAACAAGCCTTGGGCAAAGCCAAAGCACTCATTTTCCATATCTCAATATAATGCTTTCTTTACACATTCAACAAATGGTGGTCAGATATAAGGCTCTTTTCATAATAGAAAATGTTGCTTATTCCTTGCAAATTAATAAATATGCCAGTGCCTGTTCCTTGTCTCTGAGCTAACTGTTAGGCTAAAAATAAATATGTGACAGATAGCATTTTTTATAGGATATTAAAATCTGAGATCCCATTCATTCATTTGCTCACTAAATCATTAAACATAGGTAAGCCATCTGTTTATTATCATTGTGAAAGTGAAGGTGAAAGAAGTCGCTCAGTCGTGTCCAACTCTTTGAGACCCTGTGGACTGTAGCCTACCAGGCTTCTCCGTCCATGGGATTCTCCGTCCATGGGATTCTCCAGGCAAGAATACTGGAGTGGGTTACCATTTCCATCTCCAGGGGATCTTCCCAACCCAGGGATTGAACCCGAGTCTCCCGCATTAGAGGCAGATGCTTTAACCTCTGAGTCACCAGGGAAGCCCCTTTATTACCAATAATTATACTAGTCTTGTGAAGACCAGTCACAGTTCCTACAGTCAGATAGCTTGCAGTCAAGAGAGATAAGGATGTAAATAAAAGAATATAAATACAGAAGAGAATGAGATTAATGGAGATAAAGGGTGTAAAATGAAATTAAGGTGTCTGAGAAAAGACTATTTCTTTTTTGTTTGTTTGTTTCTTTTTTTAATTTAAATTTATTTATTTTAATTGGAGGCTAATTACTTTACAATATTGTATTGGTTTTGCCATACATCAACATAAATCCGCCACGGGTGTACACATGTTCCCCATCCTGAACCCTCTCCCACCTACCTCCCCATACCATCCCTCTGGGTCATCCCAGTGCACCAACCCCAAAGGATATGTTTGCTACAGAGCCTTGGAAGGAGAGCCAGTTGTACGATGGACAGTACAATGTTAAAGGAAAGAGTGAGACGTTTAAGTGATGGGAATTCAACAGAGAAATTTAAGACAATACACCAAAGAGGTGTATTGTCCTCTGCCCTTTCCTTAAGAGATAATTTAATGACTCTTCTTTGGGATGGGATGTGAACTAAGAATGCTGCTTGACATATCAGTAAACAAAGGATATTGCAGCCATCAGACACTACACCCACCCCCAGCGATGTACCTGATGTACTCAGGATGAGTGTACCTCAGCACTCTGGGAGCCCAGGTTCTTGCATCTTCCCACAGTTAGAGAAGTGCTAAATGCATGACTCCATATGTCTGGTTCCTTTAATTAACAGTAATCTTTTGATGTTCCAACTACTTGGTCTTTGTTGTAAAAACACCTATAGACCATAGCTCCTCCCTTACCTCTTCAGAGCAATCTCACAGAGCAATCTGAGTGGCTGTGTCTCTGGGTTTAGGTTTTCAGAATGTTTGCTGAATAACACATAATTCTCAAGTTTTAGATTATGTATTTTTTTCATTCCACAAGGGCATCAGTCACATCCTCTATGGCTGGGTCAGCAAAGCTCCCAGTCTCCTAGAGGACTTGGACAAGGGCAAGACAAGGGTGGAGATGAAGCAGAAGGGAAAGTGGCAGGGAGCAACCTTTAAAAGAATGACACATAGCCATAGGACATGACAAAAGCTGGTTAGAACCAACTAGGTCCAAGATGGTGGAAGACTCGACTCCCAGTGGACCTTGAGCCTCCTCATATGCTCACTGTAATACCCACAAGCGCCATAGTTCCAAGGCTAAACACAGAAGGCCAAAAAGTGGGAGGTGGCCCAATTCCTGGAAATCTCCACGCCTTCCCTTAAATAATTGAAATAATCCTCCCAATTACTGGCCTATGAAATTACCCAGCCCATAAAACTAACCACATCATATTTTGGGACCTCTCACCTTCTGAGACGGCCCACACTCTACGGAGTGTGTTTCTCTCTAAATAAATCCACGTCTTACTTATCACTTCATCTCTCATTGAATTCTTTCTGTGATGAGACATCAAGAACTTCCAATTCACCGGGAACAGAGGGAAGAGGCATAGTCTGAAAACAGACCCCACTCTCAATATTTTACTATATCTCCTTATAGAAATGATCACAGGAAAAAAAAATTCCCTGTTTTTATTTTAAACTCTGAAATAAGAATACAAAATCCCCCCTCAAAGGCCCATGATAATGGATTCCTCCAACTTTGACATAACTTTTAAATATTAAAACAACTTCTTCATAAGATAAATGAATATTATAAAGTTTAATTTCTGGGCAAATATGTAAATAAAGTTCCATGGGTTTTTGTGAAATGACATGCAACATATAACCTTAAAAATAACAGCAAATCACAGAATCTCAAAGAGCAAACAAACAAATAAATACATATGCTACAAGAGTGGACCCCAATGAGGATAGACAGATAAATAAATCAGCAGGCTAACAAAAGTAGTAGGGAAAATGTGCATTGATTTTTTTTTTTTTTTTGCTTCTGGTTGGATATGGCTGGTTAAGAATCATTTGCATTGTAAATATTTTTATTTCTGCACTAAGTGTCTGCTTCTTGCCACTGTGGAGTCTCTGCTTACCTGCATGCTTGCATGCTGGGGCTAAGGTGAATACTTTCTCCTCTTTGTTTGCCTGCCTTGTCCTGTTGAATAATTCACTGCTTGATGCAGGAGTTTCCAGGGATGCAGAACTGGGAGCTGGGGGCAGTGGTAAAGCCCAGGAATGCCAACTTCTTGCCTCTAACTACAGCTCCTGCCCAATGCTAATCTCAGGCCCCAGCCCAGGGGGCAGCCACTCCCCAGCATTCTATTTGAACACAAGCAGTCTTACAAGCCTCAGAGTTTGGCCTCCCCACCTCCATTCCCCTCCCCATGCTCCTGACAGCCTCATATAGTGTGAAATGCCTTAAAATTTTGAACAATTTATAGGGAATCATGCTGACAGACAGAAAAGGCTGTCAAAAGCAACGACAACAACAACAAATCGTGCAGAGTATGCCAAGTCCCCAGCACCACCAACTGCATATGCAGAATGGAAAGAGTCTTCAGTGAAATTTGGGAATGTGCCTTTTATGTTTCAGTTAAACACATGCAGATGCACTGAAATGTCTGTACCTCTCACCTGGACAGGTCAGTCAGAGAGGGATCAGGTGACACCTGGGCACCAGAATTTAAATCAGGACTTCTGTTGAAGAAGCATTTGCCAACAGCTGGCTGGGTGCCAAGCTGGGGACTGTATGGAGATGCAGTGATGAATCCTTGGGAACTTCCCAGCCTACTGGGGAAGAGGCAAGCAAACAGGCAAGCACCAAACATCGGAGTCAAGTATAGGGTCAGAGGAATGTACAAGAGGTCTGAGGGTCACAGTGGAATCTCAGAGTGGTGGACAGAGAGGGCAGTACCTTGAGATGAATGGGGGAGAAAGAAGGGCACATGCTCTGCAGTGTGGGTGGAGCCCAGAGCTCAGGGCAAGAAGAGAAGGAAACTGAGACACTGGTTGGAGGCCAGATCACAGGCAGCCTCCGATACCCGGCTAGTGACCACCATGGACAGCTGAGGCAAAGCAGTGATCAGAAAGGTCTAACTCACAGAGACCTATGATCATGGTGTCCCTAAAAAAGAAGCAGATGGGAAGCCTGGTAAATTCTGACCTGATCTGTGTGAGCATAAGACTCAGGAAATCAACTCTACGCCAATAAAATTTTTTTTCAAAAAGTGAATGGGTTCAAAGAGAGACAACAGCTAAACAGCCGCCTGTCACTGGCAGAATTATTATCTCTGCAGCTATTGCCCTTCAGAGGTCTATCATAGCATTTAATCTTAAAGAATAGAATATGTATTCATAAAAATAAATAAAAAAAAAAAGAACTCTAGGTCTACTAAACAAAGTCTGCCTTGAATGACCCAAGCAGAAAGTCCCCCACCAATCAACCAATTCCCAGATATGTCAGGTAACAGACTCAGAATCCCTCAAATGAAGGAGAATCTGAGTGCTCTCCTGAGGAAGGGTTCCTCTATCCTGCCAAAAATTAATACTGCTCATCTCTCTCCCAGCATGCCCTAAAGGAACCCATGGCCACTTACCAGGGTGACTGTGAACTGGAGAAAGTGAAATAATCAGACTTCGGGAGTTTATTGGATGCTGGTTCTAACCTAACACTCATTCCAGGAGACCCAAAATATCGCTCTGGGTCACCAACAGAGTAACCACTTATGGAGGTCAGGCAAACACTGGATCTTGGCTAAGTGCCAAGCCCTGAACTGCTCAGGTTCACCTCACAAGGAGCCCAGTGGGCCTACAACCTTGTCCTCTGGTTACTTTTCCAGTTCCAGAATGCATAATTGGAGCAGACATACCCAGGATCTGACAGGATTCCCAAAGTGATTCCTGATCCATGGAGTAGTTCAGTTCAGTCGCTCAGTCATGTCTGACTCTTTGCGACCCCATGAATCGCAGCACATCAGGCATCCCTGTCCATCACCAATTCCTGGAGTCCACTCAAACTCATGTCCATTGAATCAGTGATGCCATCCAACCATCTCATCCTCTGTCATCCCCTTCTCCTCCCGCCTTCAGGCTTTCACAGCATCAGGGTCTTTTCCAAAGAGTCAGCTCTTCGCATCAGGTGGTCAAAGTATTGGAGTTTCAACTTCAGCATCAGTCCTTCCAATGAATATTCAGGACTGGTTTCCTTTAGGATGGACTGGTGGATCTCCTTGTAAGGTCTTTAATTATGGGAAAGGCCAAATGGAAGCTACTAAAACTGCCTCTATCCAGGAAAACAGTACACAAAAGCAATGCCACATGCCTTGATAGGCCTCAAGGGACTGTAGAGATTAGTGCCACCGTCAAGGACTTGAAATACACTGAGAGTGATGACTCCCACCAAATTCTGATCCAGCTCTCCCATGAGGCCTAGGCAGAGGGCAGATGGACCTTAGAGAATGACAGTGGATTATCACAAGCTTAGCTAGGTGGGTGACTCTGACTTCATCTGCTGAACCTGATGTGGTTTCATTGCTTGAGCAAATTAGCTCATCTCATTCTACATCCCTTATAATGAAGACCACCAGACGTAGTTTGCTTTCAGCTGGCAAGGCCAGAAATACACCTTCACTGTCCCACTTCAAGGATGTAACAACTCTCCAGCCCTACATTACAGTTTAGTCCCAGGGACCCTGATCATCTTTCTCTTCCAAAGGACACACTGGTCTGTTACACTGATGACATGCTGACTGGACCCAATGAACAAGATGTAGAAACCAATCCAGACACATTGGTAAAACACTTATATGCTAGAGAGCGATAAATAAATCCCACGAAAATTCAGGGTCTGTCCACTTCAGTAACAGTTGTAGGGATGCAGTGATTGAGGGCCTGGTGAGCTGTCCCTTCTAAAGTGAGGGGATACACTGTTGCATCCAATGCCCCTACTAAAAAAGAAAAGGTGCCATACTTAGAGGGACCTCTTTGGATTTTGGAGGCAACAAAGGTGTGTTACTCTAGTTCAGTGACCCCAAGGCTGCTAGTTTTGAGTGGAGTTTTGTACAAAGGTGCTGCAACAGGTCCAGCTGCTGGGCAAGCTGCTCTGACATTTGGGCCACATAACCCAGTGAGTCAATTGTGCTAGAGTGTCAGTGGTGGATAAAGGTGCTGTTTGGAAACTTTGTTAGGACCCTTTATGTGAATCACAGATCAGGCCTTTAAGATTGTGGAGTAAGGCTCTGCCATCACCTATGGATAACTACTCTCCTTTCAAGTAATGGCTTTTGCATTCAGTCTTAGTGGAGACTGAATGCTTGTCTGGGCCACCAAACGACCATCTGACCTAAGCTGCCCATCACAGCCTGGGTGTTGTCAGACCCACCAAACTGTGAAGTAGGCTGTATACAGTAGGATTCCATCATCAAGTTTTCAAGTATAAATTGGCACTTTCTGACAGAATGTGGTCCACTGGAGAAGGGAATGGCAAACCACTTCAGTATTCTTGTCTTGAGAACCCCATGAACAGTATGAAAAGGCAAAATGATAGGATACTGAAAGAGGAACTCCCCAGGTCAGTAGGTGCCCAATATGCTACTGGAGGTCAGTGGAGAAATAACACCAGAAAGAATGAAGGGATGGAGCCAAAGCAAAAACAATACCCAGCTGTGGATGTGACTGATGATAGAAGCAAGGTCCAATGCTGTAAAGAGCAATATTGCATAGGCACCTGGAATGTCAGGTCCATGAATCAAGAGGCAAATTGGAAGTGGTCAAACTTGGAGGTGGCAAGAGTGAATGTCGACATTCTAGAAATCAGCGAACTAAAATGGACTGGAATGGGTGAATTTAACTCAGATGACCATTATATCTACTACTGCAGGCAGGAATCCCTCAGAAGAAATGGAGTACACATCATGGTCAACAAAAGAGTCCGAAATGCAGTACTTGGATGCAATCTCAAGTTCGTTTCCAAGGCAAACCATTCAATATCACAGTAATCCAAGTCTATGCCCCAACTAGTAATGCTGAAGAAGCTGAAGTTGAATGGTTCTATGTAGACTTACTAGATCTTTTAGAACTACTACCCAAAAAAGATGTCCTTTTCATTATAGGTGACTGGAATGCAAAAGTAGGAAGTCAAGAAACACCTGGAGTAACAGGCAAATTTGGCCTTGGAATGCAGAATGAAGCAGGGCAAAGACTAATAGAGTTTTGCCAAGAAAATGCACTGGTCATAGCAAACACGCTCTTCCAACAACACAAGAGAAGACCCTACACATTGACATCACCAGATGGTCAACACTGAAATCAGATTGATTATATTCTTTGCAGCCAAAGATGGAAAAGCTCTATACAGTCAACAAAAACAAGAGCAGGAGCTGACTGTGGCTCAGATCATGAACTCCTTATTGCCAAATTCAGACTTAAATTGAAGAAAGTAGGGAAAACTGCTAGACCATTCAGGTATGACCTCAATCAAATCCCTTATGATTATACAGTGGAAGTGATAAATAGATTTAAGGGCCTAGATCTGATAGATAGAGTGCCTGATGAACTATGGATGGAGGTTTGGGACATTGTACAGGAGACAGGGATCAAGACCATCCCCATGGAAAAGAAATGAAAAAAAGCAAAATGGCTGTCTGGGGAGGCCTTACAAATAGCTGTGAAAAGGAGAGAGGGGAAAAGCAAAGGAGAAAAGGAAAGATATAAGCATCTGAATGCAGAGTTCCAAAGAATAGCAAGGAGAGATAAGAAAGCCTTCCTCAGCGATCAATGCAAGGAAATAGAGGAAAAATACAACAGAATGGGAAAGACTAGAGATCTCATCAAGAAAATTAGAGATACCAAGGGAACATTTCATGCAAAGATGGACTCGATAAAGGACAGAAATGGTATGGACCTAACAGAAGCAGAAGATATTAAGAAGAGGTGGCAAGAATACACAGAAGAACTGTACAAAAAAGATCTTCATGACCCAGATAATCACGATGGTGTGATCACTCATCTAGAGCCAGACATCCTGGAATGTGAAGTCAAGTGGGCCTTAGAAAGCATCACTACGAACAAAGCTAGTGGAGGTGATGGAATTCCAGTTGAGCTATTTCAAATCCTGAAAGATGATGCTGTGAAAGTGCTGCACTCAATATGCCAGCAAATTTGGAAAACTCAGCAGTGGCCACAGGACTGGAAAAGGTCAGTTTTCATTCCAATCCCAAAGAAAGGCAATGCCAAAGAATGCTCAAACTACCGCACAATTGCACTCATCTCACATGCTAGTAAAGTAATGCTCAAAATTCTCCAAGCCAGGCTTCAGCAATACGTGAACTGTGAACTTCCTGATGTTCAAGCTGGTTTTAGAAAAGGTAGAGGAACCAGAGATCAAATTGCCAACATCTGCTGGATCATCGAAAAAGCAAGAGAGTTCCAGAAAAACATCTATTTCTGCTTTATTGACTATGCCAAAGCCTTTGATTGTGTGGATCACAACAAACTGTGGAAAATTTTCAAGAGATGGGAATACCAGACCACCTGACCTGCCTCTTGAGAAACCTATATGCAGGTCAGGAAGCAACAGTTAGAACTGGACATGGAACAACAGACTGGTTCCAAATAGGAAAAGGAGTATGTCAAGGCTGTATATTGTCACCTTGCTTATTTAACTTATAGGCAGAGTACATCATGAGAAACGCTGGACTGGAAGAAACAAGCTGGAATCAAGATTGCCGGGAGAAATATCAATAACCTCAGATATGGAGATGATACCACCCTTATGGCAGAAAGTGAAGAGGAACTAAAAAGCTTCTTGATGAAAGTGAAAGACGAGAGTGAAAAAGTTGGCTTAAATCTCAACATTCAGAAAACTAGAATCATGGCATCTGGTCCCATCACTTCATGGGAAATAGATGGGGAAACAGTGGAAACAGTGTCAGACTTTATTTTGGGGGGCCCCAAAATCACTGCAGATGGTGATTGTAGCAATGAAATTAAAAGATGCTTATTCCTTGGAAGAAAAGTTAGGACCAACCTAGATAGCATATTCAAAAGCAGAGACATTACTTTGTCGACTAAGTTCCGTCTAGTCAAGGCTGTGGTTTTTCCTGTGGTCATGTATGGATGTGAGAGTTGGACTGTGGAGAAAGCTAAGTGCCGAAGAATTGATGCTTTTGAGCTGTGGTGTTGGAGAAGACTCTCGAGAGTCCCTTGGACTGCAAGGAGACCCAACCAGTCCATTCTGAAGGAGATCAACCCTGGGATTTCTTTAGAAGGAATGATGCTAAAGCTAAAACTCCAGTATTTTGGCCACCTCATGCGAAGAGTTGACTCATTGGAAAAGACTCTGATGCTGGGAGGGGTTGCGGGCAGGAGGAGAAGGGGACGACAGAGGATGAGATGGCTGGATGACATCACTGACTCGATGGCCATGAGTCTGAGTGAACTCCAGGAGTTGGTGATGGACAGGGAGGCCCGGCGTGCTGCGATTAATGGGGTCGCAAAGAGTCGGACACGACTGAGCGACTGAACTGAACTGAACTGAAGAGCATTGCCAATGACTGAACAGAACGGCATTTGCCATCTGCCTCTACTGAGATTGCTGCTATCGCTGGTGCCCTTCACCAGCCCCTGAAGAAGTGCAAGGTGGAATGAGGCATTCTGTGCTCCAGGGACTCTGGTGGGACAGGTCTTTAGATATTTGAATGTTTTTAGGAACAGATTATATGATCTCAATCCTTGCATCTCCTCATATCTGAAAGTGAAAAGTGAAAGTGAAGTCGCTCAGTCGTGTCCAACTCTTTGCAACCCCATGGACTGTAGCTACCAGGCTCCTCTGTCCATGGGATTTTCTAGGTGAGAGTACTGAAATGGGTTGCCATTTCCTTCTCCAGGGGATCTTCCCGACCCAGCGGTCGAACCTAGGTCTCCTGCATTGCAAGCAGAGGCTTTATGGTCTGAGCCACCAGGGAAGTCTCATATCTATCTCATATCTAGAGAAGCACTAAATCCCTTCATGGTGACATCAGATTCTCATGACTAACAAAAAATCTATGTAAATTGAGTGCTTCATGGTATTGAACTCCCCCTTCACCAAAACCTTATATATTGACTTTGCCCACTGCTGCTTTGGAGCAGTTAGTCTCTCAGAGCTATCTGAGATGCTGCCTCCCAGGCTGCAGTCCTCATTTTGCCCCAAATAAAACTTAACTCACAATTCTCAAGTTGTACATCTGTTTTAGTGGACAAAGTGCAAGTGGTATAGCCAAGCTTTGGCTCCTTACCTGCCACACCTTAATCCCAGGCCTGATCAAACTCTTAATTCACTGTAATATATCACTCCTACAACAAAAGAATCACCTCATCTCTGAAAGCATGATGCCCCTGGATAGGAAAAACTTGGCATCCACCCTCGGGGGTACTGGTCGGTGGACAGCTGTGTAAAAGCCAAGGGTACAATGGGCTGAATTCATACTTAGCAAAATTACCATTGTTCACGGTCACGCACATGGACATTGGGACTTGAGGGCCCCTTTAATGACAGATTAATACAATGAAATTGAAATACTCAAGCTTCTGGGAGTTTGCCCTGTTCCACACAGCACTCCCTGCATAGTTGATTTAATGCTGTGGCTGGAAAGCCTTCGGCATGATATATTAATTTATTGGCATTTAGATTTATGGGCTTCAAGACATGCTAAGTGAATATAATTAAAATTAGCCAATCTGACCCTTGCTGTTCTCAAGCCTATAAGACAGTTGAGAGAATTTATATTTCTCTGCAAGCATGGGAGTGTGTTGGAACCAACTCAGTTTTGGGGAGACTGTTTTGCTTCCTTCAGTCAGGCAGGAAGAAGGAAACTGCATATGTTAGCCACATTGTAAAGCCCTTATTTAAGTTCAGAGGCACTTTCCTGGCTTACTCTGTAAGTTGGATAATGTACTGAGCTTTTAAAGACTGCCAGATAGGCAATGATAAAAAAGAACAATTAATCAAAAGACAGGTTTCCAGCTGAATTGGCTGGCAGAAAGTGCATCACTAAACCGCTGATAGCAACTACTTTAAGAACAACTTTAAAGGGCCTAAAGCATAAAACAAGAGGACTCACAAGCAGGATAAAATTTAAAAAGGGAAGGGAGACATACAGAAGTAAGTTAACAACAGAACAACATCATTATAAAACTAATAGTACATTAGAAACCCTGAGAAATGAATAAAGCCACTGATTTTAATAGCTCATTTGCAGGAAAAGCTTGAGAAGATGTTTATTTAACAACACACAAACTATTTCTATGTGCCAACACTGTTCTAAGCCCTTTATCAAAATCAACTTTTCATCTTCATTACAGTCATATGAGATAAAGACAACTATTACTTCTGCTTACCAAAGAAGGAAAATTAGGCACAGAGAGGTTTAGCATCTTGTCCAAGGTCACACAGCTAACATGCAGCTGTCTGGTTTTAAGACGAAACAACTCCATTATGATGAACAATAATAACAAACAAAAATTCATAAAAATAATAATCAGTGTGATCTGCATATGACTTGCTCTGGGCCGAGCACTGTTTTAAGAGCTCTACCTATATTAAGATTTTTATTTCTAGAAACTTTCCTATGAAACAAGCACACCATCCTGACTTTATAATGTGGCTCAGGGAGGTTAAGCAACTGGATAGTGAAAACAGATGAAAAGCAGAAAGATAACAAAAGAAATAATCATGAGGGAACAGACAAAAGCAATCAAAACATTTCCCAAAATATGGACCATGTAATTATTTCAAAACAGTCTCTGAAATTCAGGGGGAAAACAATCTATGTATTAAAAAAGCACAATTTAACCCAGGAAATATAAACAAAGCACAAAATGTTGAAATATCTTATATTCTAGTTAACTATTACAACTAAAGGGAAAAAATAAAGAATTTTTCAAGCATCCTGACAGACAATAAATAATCTAGAAAGATAAAAAAATATACATCTGGTATCAAACTTCTCCATGGTAACAGTAATGTCAAGTTAACAGGGCAACATCTATAAGTCCTGAAATAAAAAAGTGTAGGCTACTCAGCCAAGATATCACATAGGGTTAAAAGCCAAGGCATCTTTTTAAATCACTTAGGCAATAGGTTAATATATGTAAGCATGATAACCTCAGAGATTATCAAATCCAAAAATCTTTATTTAAGAAAACATTTTACAAAAAATCTAGACAAAAAGAATCTGGACCCAATGTTCCCAACAGTATTATTCAAAATAGCCAAGATATGGAAGCAACCTAAGTGTTCATCAACAGATGAATGGATAAAGAAGATGCTGTACACACACATTACACATACATAATAAAATATTACTAAGCCATAAGAAAGAATGAAATCCTGCCATGTGCAACAATATGGATGGACTTAAAGGCATTGTGTGTGCTTAGTCACTCAGTTGTGTCCAACTCTTTGCGACCCCCATAGACTAGCCTGCCAGGCTCCTCTGTCCATGGAGATTCTCCTGGCAATAATACTGGAGTGGGTTGCCATGCCCTCCTCCAGGGGATCTTCCCAACTCAGGGATCAAAGCCAGGTCTCCCACATTGCCACCAGGGAACCATTAAGGGCATTATGCCAAGTGAAATACATCAGGCAGAGAAAGATAAATACAGTATGATATAACTTTCATGTGGAATCTATAAAATTCAACAAACTAGAAAATATTAACAGAAAAGTAACAGACTCAGAACAAACTAGTGGCTACCCTGTGGATAGAGGGAAGGAGGAGGGGCAATACAGGGGTAGGGGATGAAGAGGTACATACTATTGTGTATAAAATAAGCTACAAGGATGTATTGTATAACATGGGGAATATATGGATTATAACCTTTAAAAATTGTGAATCATTATACTGTACATCTATAACAAACAATATTGTATATCACATGGAACAACAGACTGGTTCAAAATTGGGAAAGGAGTATGTCAAGGATACATATTGTCATTCTGCTTATTTAACTTCTATGCAGAGTACATCATACGAAATGTCTGGCTGGATGAAGCACAAGCTGAAATCAGATTGCCAGGAGAAATATCAATAACCTCAGATATACAGATGACATCACCCTTATTGCAGAAAGAGAAGAGGAATTAAAGAGCCTCTTGATGAAGGTGAAAGAGGAGAGTGAAAAAGCTGGCTTAAAACTCAATATTCAAAAAATGAAGATCATAGTATCCAGTCCCATCACTTCATGGTAAGTAGACAGGGAAACAATGGAAACAATGACAGACTTTATTTTCCTCCCAAATCACTGCAGATGGTGAAACTGCAGCCATGAAATTAAAAGAAGCTTGCTCTTTGGAAGAAAAGCTATGACAAACCTGGACAGTATATTAAAAAGCAGAGACATTACTTTGCCAACAAAGGTCCATATAGCCAAAGCTATGGTTTTTCCAGTAGTCATGAATGGATGTGGACCATAAAGAAGGCTGAGCACCAAAGAATTGATGCTTTTGAATTGTGGTGTTGGAGAAGACTCTTGAGAGTCCTTTGGACTACAAGGAGATCCAACCAGTCCATCCTAAAGGAAATCAGTCCTGAATGTTCATTGGAAGGACTGATGCTGAAGCTGAAACTCCAGTACTTTGGGAAACTGATGCAAAGAGCCAACTTATTGGAAAAGACCCTGATGCTGGAAAAGATAGAAGGCAGAAGGAGAAGGGGATGACAGTGGACAAGATGGTTGGATGTCCTCACCAACTCAATGGACATGAGTTTGAGCAAGCTCTAGGAGATGGTGAAAGACAGGGAAGCCTGGCATGCTGCAATCCATGGGATTGCAAAGAGTCCAACATGGCTGAGTGACTAAACAACAAATAACATATAGTATTGTACATCAACTACATTTCAATCAAAAAGAATAATAATAAAGAAAAATAAAGAATTTGGAAATGGAAAAATTATTTAAAATCTGGAGGTCAGCAATGAATCTGTTTACATCTACAAGCAACACTCAACAACTATAGGAATTTTGCTTACTGAATAAGAATATTGTATGTCCTGATAATATTAAAAATCAGCAACAGAAAGTTACAAGAGGATATACAGGAAAAAATGTAAATAATACTGACATTTTCATCTTAGCATGGAGTTAGCCAATACTGTATAAAACAGAGAAACATAGCTAAACACTATTTCATCCTCTCAATTGTTTTCATAATCTCTCTCTTTTAAACTTGAAGGTATTCTCTTACTTTGTTTCCTCTGACTGCCTTTGTCTATTCTTGGGCAACAATAAATAATAATTAAACTAGGCACCCTGCACTGAACATTCATTCTGCACCAGGATCGTGGCCAGCCCTGCAAATGCACAGCAAGTCCAGGAGATGGGTGATGGGCAGCAGAGAACAGACCGGGGCTGAGGGTGTGATAGGCCCCGCCCTCAAATGCAGACTTGGAGGAGCCAATCATTGTGAGGCCACTACTGGGCTTCCATAACCTCTGCCCTCCTCCATCCTAACAGAGCTGGTCAGCTGACAGCCACAAGAAGTGTCATCTGAGAGCCGGAGTCACAGCTCAGGGGCAGTGAGCGGGCCTGGCATCAGGGAACAGTCAGTCCTGTTGGGTCAAATCTTGTTCACTGAACCAAGAAGAATGCAATACATTTTTTAAAATTTCCATAAAAGAGTATTATTACACTCGGTAAGGGTGCATGTATGTAAAACAAGGTAGAAAATAAAAATAATTGTGTGCATGCCCAGTTGAGGAAAATTTTGGACCAAAGATAACAAACCAAAAAATCCAACTGCCACTTCTGAAGAGCCTGGAGCAAAAACAGGATGTTGGGAGCAAAAACAGGGTACTGTGCATGGCCCCTGCACTCAACACCACCAGAGCTGTGGGCAAATAACCTAAGCCACCCCTCCAGCCCCAACCCTGGACATACCCCTATCCTAACCCCATAGAAGGAACCAGCTTGCCCCCGCTCAGCCAGTGAGTGAGCAAGGGAACCTGCTGCTTCTTGCTCCTACCTGCTGCAGCAGGGACCCCAGTAGAGCCTTGCCTGAAACAAACAAACAAAAAATTCCTAACGTCAAGCACTGTTTGTATTTAAAGAAGATCTTCAACATACAACCTAGGGTGAAGGCTAGACTCCTGGTGAAGCTAATCAGTGCTCACTGAGCTGCCAGGGTGCAGAACTGGGGGTGAGGGGTAAAGAGAAGTCTACTCTGACCTCCTAGGGACACAGGGACTCCACTGGCATCTGGGATGTAATGCCAAACATGTGGAACATCTCTTTGGGGTCAAATTTGGTCACAAATTTGAATGTGCAAAAAATATATATGTTTTCTAAAACATGGTTGCCAAAGGGGATAGCTAAGGAGGAGGAGATAAAGTAGGAGTTTGGGATTAACATATACACACTACTATATATAAAATAGGTAACCAACAAGGACCTACTGTATAGCACAGGGAACTCTGCTCAATATCTTGTAATTATCTATAATGCAAAAAAAATCTGAATATATATATAAAACTAGAAAATAATTTTATATACATATAACTGGTCTATATATACAACTTCCCAGGTGGGCACTAGTGGCAAAGAACCCACTTCTCAATGCAGGAGATGTGAGAAAGTTGGGTTTAATCCCTCAATTGGAAAGAGCCTCTGGAGGAGGACATAGCAACCCACTCCAGTATTTTTGCCTGAAGAATGTGGAAAGTATACATATATGTATATATACACATACATACATATATATAATTGAAAATAATTAAATAGAAACAAGTACATATCTTCTAACCTTTTCTATAACTGAATATAATTTCTGTCTCAAGCCTCCATCCTGTCAATTCCAGAAAAGACTAATCATATACATTTTATGTATATGGGGCTTCCCCCACCCACCACCCCCTTCCCCCGCCTGCACAGTGTTCTTTCTCTGTTGCTCACCAGGGCAGTGTCTGAGCTCTGAAAGTTNCCCCTTCCCCCGCCTGCACAGTGTTCTTTCTCTGTTGCTCACCAGGGCAGTGTCTGAGCTCTGAAAGTTTATAAATCCCACCCAGGCCTGAGTGGTTGGTGTCTGGTCCCAGACTGTGGCCCTCAGAGATGCTGACAGCTGCTGAGCTGACCAGCACCCAGCCTGTCTCTTTTCTACTGGACTGAGAAGGTGCTTTCCCACCCAGGCTCCAGGCTCCCCTCTCCAGAACATCTTCTACCCATCCAGCGAGTACCCCTTCTTGGCTCCTTCTGCCCCATTCTGGAACATCCCACGGATTTCCCAGGCCCTCTCAGCCTAGACCCTTCTCTGGCCAGGTCTACTGTATGTATCAGGCTGAGGGAAGGTGGGAAGAAGGGGGCTTAGAGGGATTTACTGACTCCAAAGCTGGAAAAGCAGAGAAGGCAATGGCAACCACTCCAGTACTCTTGCCTGGAAAATCCCATGGATGGAAGAGCCTGGTAAGCTGCAGTCCATGGGGTCGCTAGGAGTCAGATGACTGAGCGACTTCACTTTCACTTTTTACTTTCATGCACTGGAGAAGGAAATGGCAACCCACTCCAGTATTCTTGCCTGGAGAATCCCAGGGACGGGGGAGCTTGGTGGGCTGCCATCTATGGGGTCGCACAGAATTGGACACAGTTGAAGCGACTTAGCAGCAGCAGCAGCAGCAGCAAGCTGGTAAAGAATCCACCTGCAGTGCGGAAACCTGGGTTCGATCCCTGGGTTGGGAAGATCCCCTGGACAAGGGAAAGGCTACCCACTCCAGTGTTCTGCCCTGGAGAATTCCATGGATTGTATTGTCCACGGGCTTGGAAAGAGTCGGATATGACTGAGCAACCTTCACTCACTCACTTAAGCCCCCTCCACCGGCCCAGGCTCAGGAAGAAGACCAAGATCTTCCTAACCCTGCAGTTCCACATTTATCTGATGTGGCTGCTGCCCCTTCACCCCAGGAACCTGCAGCCAAGTATCTTTTTCATTTGTCCATTGTTGCTTCTTTCTCCACAGTAGCTAAGTGGGTCCAACCCTCTTCAACTTCAAGAGCTGGGATGGGAGGAGAGTGTTCTAAATTCTAAAAGAAAGATTACCAAGAATGAAAGCTACATTTGTTACCATGTCAAAATATCACCACCCACTTCCATTCAACATCAATGTGGGCAGACAGCCACAGGCAGGCAGAAACACACAGGCAGAGACGTGCCTCTGTGCTCAAAGAAATGGGCTTCAGTTTCTGGAAAACTCTTCCCTTGCCGCTGCCTGCATGCTTCCGCGGCTGCAGAACCTGCAGGGTCTCACCGTCCTGGCTGGTGTGGACCCTCCCAGTCCCTGATGCAACAGCCTTAGGAAACAGTCCAGGCACTGAGTACCCAGAACTGCCCTAGGCACCTGGGATCCTGCTCCCGTCTGAGGTTGTCATGGATTCCCTAAGGAGCCCTTGGCAGCCGGCAGCAAATAGCCCCTGGAAGTGGAAACTGAGATCCAGCAGCTTACACACAGATGGTGCATGATGGACTCTGGAGACCAAAATCACATCTGAGTCAACCAGCCCTGCTCCTTAGGAGACAGTGGGCCAGCCACTCCACAGTCACCATGCAACGTCACCACCTCTCCTGGCATCACCTTAGCACAGAGGATGACTATTCTATGGCAAATTGAGTGAAAACATTTCCCTTCACAGCTGTTGCTACACCTGTATGACTTTCCCCACCCCTCTCAACTGGGTTCCAGTAATGAGCACCTTCCCCTTCTAAACTGATAATCGCTCAGTCGTGTCCGAATCTTTGCGACCCCATAGACTAGCCCACGAGGCTCCTCTGTCCATGGCTCCTCTGTCCGGGATTCTCCCGGCAAGGCAAGAATACTGGAGTGGGTTGCCATTCCCTTCTGCAGAAGATCTTCCTAACCCAGGGATGAAACCTGCGTCTTCTGCATAGCAGGTGGGATGTTTACCATCTGAGCCAAAAGGAAAGATGCTTTCCCTTCTAAACAAGGGTGGAAATTGGTTCTGGGGTAGTGGGGGCTCCTTCCTGAAAAGGAGGTGTCCTCCCCAGGGGCCAGCAGTCCTGGAGATGCCCATGGGGTGGTGGTCCTGGAGGCCCCACACCCTCTCCCAAGGGCAGCAGCTCAGGTGGCATTCAGGGACAAAGCACAGACTCAGCATCAGACGTGGGCTCAGACCTGGCCCAGCTGGGAATCTGTTTCCAAAGGGAGCCATGCTTGCTAAAGCCACAGCCTCCATCTGACCATGTCCTGCTCACCGGGCCAGCAGGGGTCAAGCAAAGAAGCAGGATATCACCATCCTGGCACCTCAGCTGATGGAAACAGGGCCTCCCAGGCATCTTATCTTCCCCAGCCCTTCTGTTTTAGGTGGAAGAGGTCATAAAGGGCAGCCAGTTTCTTCTTCACGATTTTGGCTTCTCGAGGTTAGGGACATGTTCACAATGACCCTCTCAATAGCCAGCTCTATCCACTTCATGCCCCCAGGCCTTCCATAACCCTAACCCTAGCTCTAACCATCAGCATAACCAGGTGGCTCAACCCCATTCTTTTTATCTTTATTCTACAGACTCTAAGTGTGGGGCATCCACAAAGCATGATTATTTTTGGAACAGTTCTTACTCTGTGTTGAGGACTCCTATTTCCAGAGATGAATTAAACAGATTTCCCTTGAAAAATTCCTCAACAGCCATTTCAGAGCTTGGGCTGTCAGCCTGTTTACAAGCACATACTGGTGGGTTTACGTGGTGTCTGGCAGGAGGGGAGGCTGGTGGTTGAACAGCTGGTATGTCAGGTCTCAGTTCAGTTGCTCAGTGTCCGACACTTTGCAACCCCATGAACTGCAGCACGCCAGGTTTCCCTGTCCATCACCAACAACGTTTGGAGCTTACTCAAACTTATATCCAGCAAGTTGGTGATGCCATCCAACCATCTCATCCTCTGTTGTCCCCTTCTCCTCCTGCCTTCAATCTTTCCCAGCATCAGGGTCTTTTCCAGTGAGTCAGTTCTTCACATCAAGTGGCCAAAATATTGGAGTTTCAGTTTCAGCATCAGTCCTTCCAATGAATATTCAGGACTGATTTCCTTTAGGATGGACTGGTTGGATCTCCTTGCAATCTAAGAGACTCTCAAGAGTCTAAAAGCATCAGGTCAAAAGCATCAACTTCTCGGCGTACAGCTTTCCATACACTCTCACATCCATACACGACTACTGGAAAAACCATAGCTTTGACTAGATGGACCTTTGTTGGCAAAGTAATGTCTCTGCTTTTTAACATGCTGTCTAGGTGTGTCATAGTTTTTCTTCCAAGGAGCAAGCATCTTTTAATTTCATGGCTGCAGTCACCATCTGCAGTGATTTTGGAGCCCCCCCAAAATAAAGTCTCTCACTGTTTCCAATGTTTCCCCATCTATTTACCATGAAGTGATAGGACCAGATGTCATGATCTTAATTTTCTGAATGTTGAGTTTTAAGCCAACTTTTTCACTCTCCTCTTTCATTTTCATCAAGAGGCTCTTTAGTTCACTTTCTGCCATAAGGGTGGTGTCATCTGCATATCTGAGGTTATTGATATTTCTCCTGGTAATCCTGATTCCAGCTTGTGCTTCATCCAGTCCAGCATTTCTCATGATGATACTCTGCATATAAGTTAAATAAGCAGGGTGACAATATATGGCCTTGATGTACTCCTTTCCCAGTTTGGAACCAGTCTGTTGTTCCATGTCCAGTTCTAACTGTTGCTTCCTGACCTGCATACAGATTTCTCAGGAGGCAGGTAATGTGGTCTGGTATTCCCATCTCTTGAAGAATTTTCCACAGTTTGTTGTGATCTACACAGTCAAAGGCTTTGGCACAGTCAATGAAGCAGAAGTAGATATTTTCTGGAACTCTCTTGCTTTTTCCATGATCCATTGGATGTTGGCAATGTGACGTCTGCCTTTTCTAAAACCAGCTTGAACATCTGGAAGTTCATGGTTCACATACTGTTGAAGCCTGGCTAGGATAATTTTGAGCATTACTTTGCTAGCATGTGAGATGAGTGCAATTGTGCAGTGATTTGAGCATTCTTTGGCATTGCCTTTCTTTGGGATTGGAATGAAAACTGACCTATTCCAGTTCTGTGGCCACTGCTGTTTTACAAATTTGCTGGCATATTGAGTACAGCACTTTCACAGCATCATCTTTTAGGATTTAAAATAGCTGAACTGTAATTCCATCACCTCCACTAGCTTTGTTCACAGTAATGCTTCCCAAGGCCCACTTGACTTTGCATTCCAGGACATCTGGCTCTAGGTGAGTGATCAGACCATTGTGTTATCTGGGTCATGAAGATCTTTTTTGTATAGTTCTTCTATGTATTCTTGCCACCTCTTCTTAATATCTTTTGTTTGTTAGGTCCATACTATTTCTGTCCTTTATTGTACCCATCTTTGCATGAAATGTTCCCTAATGGTACCTTTAATTTTCTTAAAGAGATCTCTAGTCTTTCCCATTCTACTGTTGTCCTTTCTCTCTTTGCCTCCCCTCCACTCATGTCCCCCTCCAACTAAGAGAGATGTTCACAGGAAAGGATGTTCACTGAATCTCTGCACAGATATTCTGTGTTGTTAGCCCTGTATTACAGATGGGGGCTTCCCTGATCACTCAGTTGGGAAAGAATCTGCCTGCAGTGCAGGAAACCCTGGTTTGATTCCCGGGTAGGGAAGATCTGCTGGAGAAGGGATAGGGTACCCCTCTAGTATTATTGGGCTTCCCTTGTGGCTCAGCTGGTAAAGAATCTGCCTGCAATGCAGGAGACCAGGCTTCAATCCCTGGGTTGAGAAGATCCCCTGGAGAAGGGAAAGGCTACCCACTCCAGTGTTCTAGCCTGGAGAATTCCATGGACTGTATTGTCCATGGGGTTGCAGAGTTGGACACAACTGAGTGACTTTCACTTTCACAGATGGAGCAACAACATCAGAGAGTAAAAGAAACTGGTCAAGGTCCCTGGGAGAGTGAGTAGAAGAGGCAGGACCATGAGGCAGGTTGGCACGTCCCCAAAGCCTATGAACATTATAGGCGCCACTGTCCTTCATGCAACCTTTCCCATAAGATACTCTCTCTGAGGGTCAGGTCAGGGGTGGGGAAGGCGCCAGACACGGTGAGGTGATGGATGTTCCATGGGCATTATCTTGCTCCATCCTCACAGCATCTCCTGCAGCGCGAAAGGAGACTGAGATACAATTCACCTAAGTGACGAGGTGAGGGTCACTTGACCGATCCTCCTTCATCTTTGGGTCGGGGCTGGAAGGAGGAAAAAGAGGAAACAGAACCAGCTTCTGAGCAGTTGCCCTGACATAGCCGAGCAAAAAGTGCCCTGCCCCCAGCCCCACAGTGAAGCAACTTTCCAAAATTGCCTGCACAGAAGTCACTGCCTGTGCCCTGACCCCAGCATGCGCTGTGGTCCCTGTGGGTGAAGGTTGGGGGCTCCCCTGCTTCCTATCACAAGCTTCTCTTGCTGTCAAACTCCGGGCTCAGCTCTCCCAGGTCGTTCCCACCCCTGCTCAGACTACTGCGGTCTGCCCCTCACTCCTCCACCCCGGCCCTCACTAGCTGTCCCCCAAACACCCCCTGACCATGCCTCCCACAGCCACAAGCCCAGGGATACCCTCACTGCCCCAGATCACACTCTCAGGTGTCAGTAAAACCATTTGACAACAGTGGCTTTAACAAGACAGAGGATTTGTCCCCTGTCCCATAAGTGAAGTCCATGGGGTGTGTTGTCCAAAGCTTCATAGTGACTAGGCCCCCTACCTTTCTGCTCCACTCTCCTTAGCATAGGGTCTTAACTTCTCTAGTAGCCAAATGGTCCAAGATGGCTGCCGGAACTCCAGACATCATGCCCAAGTTCCAGGTGGCAACAAGGAGAAGAAGGGGAACCCCACCTGCAGTCAGGGATGATGAATTCACTGGCGCCTGTCACAGTGCCCGTTTGTGCAGGAGCAGGTTGGCAGAAGGCAGAGGGGAGGTAGGCTTGCCCCAGGAATGGGGCTTTTCCAGACTTGCTGGAGGAAAGCAGAGATGAGAGCGCCCATGGGGATAAGGAAGTGAAGTCACTCAGTCGTGTCCGACTCTTTGCAACCCCGTGGACTGTAGCCCACCAAGCTTCTCCGTCCATGGAATTCTCCAGGCAAAAATACTGGAGTGGGCTGCCATTTCCTTCTCCAGGGGATCTTCCCGACCCAGGGATCGAACCCAGGTTTCCCACATTGGAGGCAGACGCTTTAACCTCTGAGCTACCAGGGAAGAAGGAACACTGAAAGGATGCATCATGGAGAACTCTAAGTTGGGTTGGGAGACAGAAAGGGGTGCTGCCTGGCAGGGGTGTGGAGAGGGAGGGAGCCGAGGTCACAAAGTGGCTGAGGGGCCGAGAGCTGAGGGAAGGGTTGGACAGTCTCAATAACATCCAGGATCCAAAGGGATGCAGGCATGAGCCGTGGACCTAGACTCCCAGCGATGGTCCCCAGAGACAAGAAGGCCGAGAAAGCTGAGGCCAGTGTGTATGAGCGTATCAGACAGATCACCAGGTGAAAGATGACACACTGAGGAGGTGGCGAGCACACAGGTGCAAGGCTCAGGTGTCAACAAACAGCAGTGACTGGGCAATGATGACTGGGGCAACAGGAGGGCAGCGGGTGATGGCAGAGGATCTCAGAGTTCTGACTACACACCCCATCTCCACTGGAGGGGAGGAAATCAACAGCCCCAGGCAGGAGGGGAGGGATGTTTCCAGGAGGGATGAGCAAGGGTACAGAAGTGGGCAAGTGAGTGGTGAGTGCTGGAGCACGGCAGAATTCATTCTGGTGGAGAAGCCACCCATGGGGACCAGGTGGATGCCATGGGGCTGGAGGCGTAGAGTTTGACAAAAAAAGATGAGGCTCAGATTGGGCGGGATAGGGGTAGATGGTAAACTGGGCCCAGAGCCCATCTGGATTCAACAGCACCCCTGAAGCACAAGGATAACCCCACTCCAGGGCCACATGGCCCAGTTCCATCCATACCCGGCGCCCGAGTATACAGGGGAAAAAGATCAGCCGTCTGATGTTTTTAATTCCGAATCTGGTGACCTGCAGTTTCCTGGGACTTCGGAAGAACCTATAGGAATCGAAAGGGCAGCATGCCCAGATCCAAGTCACAGAGGAGTATGCGGACAAAAAACCAGGCACAGCGCCTCCCCAGCCCTGCAGCCTAGCTTTTCCTAGCCCCCCACCCGCGCCCGCCTCAGACCTTCTCAGAGCAGGCAGCCACTCTCCACTCTCCTGGCCCCACCTCTAGGGACCTAGGGATTCCCAGGCGGGGCGGGCCTGCGGGAAACGCTGGCCGGTTGTTACCGTTCCAGGTCACAGCTCCTCGGAGCCTAGCCCAGGATCTGACTCCAGCCGCATCTCCACCGCCCGAGAGCTGAGTTCTGGCTGCTGGGCTGAGAAGGTTCAGCCTTCCGCTACTTTTTCGCTGTGCAGCCTTGAGCAAATCACCCGACCTCTCTGGTTCTCACTGTTTGTTCAGCCGGATTAGCACTGTTGACCAGAGAGGAAGCGCAGTGCGCCTGGGGCCACGCGGAGGGGGAGGTGAGGGGCAGGGATGCGGGCGGAGCAAGCCCTCCAACCCTTAGGACGCAGGTCCGCCTCCCGCACCGCCAGCTCCACGGTCTGCGTGACTGGCCCAGGCTGAGCCGCCTAGGCTTCCCCCATTCCCTTCCTTCCAGAGGGGTGCACCCCAGCTGGAACAGCCACCCATGGCCTCTGTGCCGCTGGGCATCAGGAACGAGCCTGGCCGCGCTTGCTCCGGTGGCCTCCGGGCACCCTAGGCCCTCACCCTGAGGCTATGCGACTCTGCGCAAAAGCCCCCACCTCTCCTGCCCTTTCTTCGCCGAGCAACCCTGCACAAGCCACGCCCATTCCGCGGGCCTCAGTTGCTACATCTGTGCAGCGAGGGGTGTAAGAACCAGGATGGATAATTGCCGAGCAGACCGGAATGCTCCGGGTCTGTTCTTCCCGGCGCCGCCCGCGGAGCCAAGGCGCGGTTGGCGGCATGCGCGTGCTGTGTGCGCCCTCTAGTGCTCACTCCCTGCCACAGCGCTATTTTGACCTGGAAGCCCCCAGCACCCCTTTGGAAAGTGATTACTGAAAGTCAATAGGGAAGGGAATGGGATAAACAAACCTCAGAATGCAAACATAATAGGCATGTGATAATGAGTGCGCGAGCATGCCAATGAATGGACAGCAAAATGAATGCATGCACAGAGTGAGCCAAGCCAATTAATGGACTGTTTTGTGGCTATTTTCAAACATTTCACTTAGAATAAAAAGTCAGACTGCTTATCCTGCCCACAAGGCCTTGTGGGAAGCGTGGACCTGGTCCACTCTCACCCTGTCTTTTGCACCTGAAGCACACCAAGTATTTCTCCTGCTCTACATGTCTGCGCTTGCCTTGTCCACTTCTGGAATCTGTCCCCGGCTGTCTCATGGCTGCCCCTTCTCCTCCTTGGGTCCTAGTCCTACCCTAGGCCAGGGAGTTGTGAAGTGAAAATATCTTCTGCCGTATTAATCAACAAGAAATGTCACAGCCATCAGCGATTCCTGGCCTCCAAATGTGAATGAGGGCTCCCCAAACTGCCAGTTGCTGCCACCCCACTGAGGAGCTGGGGGAATGCCAGAAGCAAGGTGAACAAGGAAAGAGGATGTGGCCCCAGAAAGCTGAGGTGCAGATGAAAAGAATGAATTCAGTGAGCCCAGAGGCTTGCATCTTCCGTTGGAACGAATGCTACATTCCTTAACTTTATGCCTGACTTTTGCTGTTCAGACTGTTGGCTCCCTTTGTTGCAGACTTGTATAAAGCCTGACTTCCCCTCCTGCCTCCTTGGAGCAGTTTTCTGAGAGCTACTGAGAAAACTCCAAGCTACTGTCTCCTGGGCTCAGAGTCCTAAGCATTCCCATCAGATAAAGTAAACTGCCTACTTTCAGGTTTTTAGTCAACAGAGTCCAGCTCCTTCATTCTCCTCCCAGCGGTCGCAATCGGGGAGCTCCCCTCTCAGCCAGGTCACCTCCAGCTTCTGTCTCTCCTATGACCACCAGGACTCAGCTAAAGTGCATGTCCCCTTTTGGTCTCCTGAGTGCTCAACCCATGGTAGGTACTCAGGACAAATGCCCGTGAGAGGGCAGTTTGCTGGTGACCTTTCTTGGCACAGAAGTTCCCAGGGGTGGGCTCCACCTCCTGGATCCACCCACCAGCTCTGGAGCTTACACCACCCTCTGGCCCCAGGACAAGGAGGAGGGGTGGATGGACCCAGGGGCAGGGAATCCAAAACAGGGGAGTCCAACCTGGGGTTCCTGGGGGCTGGGAGACTTCAGTCCTGGGGCTAGGGTGGGAGCTGGGGGAAAAGTAGGTTATTAACTGCCAGCCTGTTCCTCCTGCTGGCCTCTCCCTCTCCCTGGGGCAGAGTAGTTCAAGGAGCTGTGTTAATTAAGTGTGGTGATCATCACAGAGCAGAGCTCAGGATGGCTTTGTTCAGCCTCCAGTGATAACAATACGACCTGCTTCCTCCCCAAGTTCCCACAATAGACTTCTCACTCCCTTGATTCCAGGGAGCCTGGTAGATTTCAGTGCGGCTTAATTAAAAGGGCTCCGTCAGTTAAAAATGGTGTTTGATTACAGAAGGGCTCCTTGTCTGTGACCCTCACAGCCTCTTCGATGATCAAAGTGGGGTGAGGAGGCCCCAGAGCTCATTTTCTCTTCCCTGTCTGTGCAGTCAGATCCATTTCATCTCTGCTGTCCTGCGAGCATCACCAGTCACCTTAATTTTCCGGTTAGTTTGCCCTTTCTGAATTTGTGCACAGGAGGGAGAACGTGAGGAACCTCCACTCTTCATTTAACCAGGAGAGATGGTGCCTTGGATGTGCAACTCCAGGGGTGGTGAAGCAAGTAGACTGGCTATCAGGTGGGAGATCTGGGTCCCCTCTCAGGGCAGGCACCCAGGGTCTGACCTCATCAATCCCATCCAGGAGTCAACGGAAGCTTGGAACCAGCTGCTCTGCTTCTGCGAATGTGCTGCTGCCCTGTTCAGTCTCATTTCTTACCGAGCATGTCGTGTGTGTCCCAGGCCCAAGCAAATCCAATTCCCAAGAAGGGCAAGTTTTTTTTTTTTTTTTTTTTTTTAAGAATGAGGTATGTGTATCTACGGGCTTCCCTGGTGGCTCAAGGGTAAAGAATCTGCCTGCCAATGCAGGAGATACAATCCATGGGTCAGGAAGATCCCCTGGAGATGGAAATGGCTATCCACTCTGGTATTCATGCCTGGGAAATCCCATGGACAGAGGGTGGGCTACACCCGGTGGGCTACAGTCCATGGGGTCACAAAATAGTCAAAATGACTTAGTGACTTAATGACAACAACATCTAAATCTGAATGGGATTCAAACCCAGGGCCATCTGCTCTCAGAGCCTCTCCAGAATGTTTGTCTGCATTTCCTCCATCACTATGCTGCCCACAACACTCTCCCTACCCTGTCACTGGACCTCTACTTCTTAGCAAATGTTTCTTTAACTGGAACTGGGAACTATCTGCCTGTAACATCAACTCAGAGAGCCCATCTCACCCTTGAGATCCCATGGCATGTCTGCTCCCATCACACACAGTGACCTTGAAGGAGTGACGGTCACTAACCATCTCCCCTCCCTGCCCTTTTCCAAGCTCAGCATCCCCAGAACTTTTCGGGCTCCTCAACATGAAGTTTCCTCTTTTTCTGCTGATCAGGTGATCACCATGGACAGACTCATACTGAGAGCTGTCTTCATAGTGGTAGGGGGCGTGAAATTTCTGTTTGGCTCTATTAGCCTCAACTGGACTCCTTGCATGGAGATCTGGGCAGTTTATCCACAGAATTTGTCCCTGACTCCCAGTCTCTCTCCTCTCTGAGATTTCTCCCTGCACTTTACTGCATCTGTGGTTGTCCCAAGTCTGTCCTCTCATTCGACAGCCATGAGACTCTGGGATTTCTGTTCCTGCATTCACATCTCAGTGGTCACACTGCTGCCAAGCTCCAGCTGGTCTCTCTCCTCCCACTGCCGTGTCCATCCACTTTCGTTGACTTCCCTGTGCCTCAGTGCAGTCGTTTCAACGCTGTGCCCAGAGTCATGTTATGCCCTCTGGCAGAGTTAGTGCAGCAGGACTGTTAGAACTGCGGGCACCCTCCATTGCCAGTTTTCTTCTCATAATCTACCCTGGGTCTTGTCAACTGAAGGAAAACACATGACTTAAAAGTTGAGTGTTAAGTTTTATTTGGGGACATTACTGAGAACTATAGCCTGGGAGACAGCCTCTCGGTATCTCTGCAGAATTGCTCTGAAGAGGTAAGGGAGGAGCCAGGATACACAGGAGTTTTTGCTAAAAAACAAACAAACCAAACAAAAAACCCATGTGGTCAAATATCAAAAGCTAATGATACACACATACACACAAAACCCCAGACATCTTAAGTTAATAACTTTAGTGCTTTCCTATAGAAAGATGCAGGAGTCTGGGCTTATTGAAATTATTCCTTTGATGTGCATCCTGTCTAGGGCCAGTGTCCTGTTTTTCTCTATCTTGAATTCCCTTCAGGGTGGTTGCAGCGGATGATGGGCGGATCCTTGCAGAACTGGAGTACAGGCCACATTCCTTGCTTGTACATCTCAACTGGTCAGCACATGTGTTACAGCAACTCCCCAGGTGATTGGTTCTAAGGAATGACAGGTGACATAGCATCCCCCATGTCTAAAATAAGAACCAAGCACTTTCCCCAGTGTTTTATTTTAAAATGTAATGAACAGACATTCCACAGCAGTGCTGCGTGCATATTCAGTCGCTTCAGTCATGTTCGATTCTCTGAGACCTTATGGACTGTAGCCCACCAGGCTTCTCTGTCCACGGGATTCTCCAGGCAAGAATACTGGAGTGGGTTGCCAGCCCTCCTGCAGAGGATTTTCCCAACCCAGGGACTGAACTCACGTCTCCTGAGTCTCCTGCATTGCAGGCGGGTTCTTTACCTGCTGAGCCAGCTGGGAAGCCACAGTAGTACCTATACCCGCCCAAAGTGTCTCAAGGTGGGAGGTCCCCAGGGGCTTCAGTCTGCACAAACCTGTCTCCTTATCCCCACTTGTACAGGGACTTCGGGGCACACCATCCAAACCCATTGCCCAGCACCCTGTGGCAGGCCCTGAGCCTGGGAGGCAACTAAGAATTCTTTTCCAGCCCTGCCCATGGATTCCAGTCTCTTCCTTCAGTGAAGACCCTGATCCCACCTCCCGATCTCTGGGCAGCCCAAGGCTGCATGGCTACTGTGTTCCCACCCTCCATACCAGGCAAACCTGTCTTTAGAAGCTTCTGGAACCTGAGGGCTAGGGTGTAGAGGGCAGAGCTGCTTCCCCTCTTTTTGACCAACAAAACTCACTTCTTTTTATGGCAGACACAGAGACGCACCGATCAGACCCCCTCCCAAGAAAAGACTCAGTGCCCTGAGTGGGGTTCACTGGCAGTCCCACTAATTCCTTCAGGTCTGCTCAGCCTTCAGGACAAGGTAACTCCGCTTTCTTGGCTGCCTCCCTGCAGGAGAATGAGGCATTTCCCCAATGCAGGACCCTAGAGAGACAGATCCTGTGATCTGGACTGCTCCCCATCCTGCTCCCATAGGTTGGCACACTCAAGATCTCACCAAGGCCTGGAGACTTCACTGTCCTGTCCTACTCTGTCCTCTCCCTTCTGTGAGGGCTGCTAAGTCATTTTAGTCGTGTCCGACTGTGCGACCCCATAGACAGCAGCCCAGCAGGCTCCCCCGTCCCTGGGATTCTCCAGGCAAGAACACTGGAGTGGGTTGCCATTTCCTTCTCCAATGCAGGAAAGTGAAAAGTGAAAGGGAAGTCGCTCAGTCGTGCCCAACCCTCAGTGACCCCATGGACTGAGGCCCACCAGGCTCCTCCGTCCATGGGATTTTCCAGGCAAGAGTACTGGAGTGGTGTGCCATCGCCTTCTCTGGCTACTCCTGAGGAATCTATTGTTCTCCCAACTCCAGCCATCAAACACATCCATCCTGAGAATCCTCTATCCAGCTCTCTGCTGGGCCCTCCCTGTCCAGGCCTGCGCTCTGCCTCCAAGACTTTCACAAGCACCAGCCGTCCCTCTGCTCCTGGTCTCAGCATACAGTTTGCCCAGCCCTCCCTCTTCTTAAAAGCCAGCACCTCATAACACCTCGACATTGAAAGGGTCTAACTGTCACTATTCCTAATCAAGTTAGATCAGACCAGTCTTCTGGTAACACCAACTGCAGACCCTGGACGCTGCTGGACACATTGCTATGGTCTCCACAGATCCTTGTCAAATGAATGAATGCATGGATGCCGCCAGGCAGTTCCCACAGAAAAAGGGAAGAGCTGACCACACAGGGCACGCACCCTGACTCCCGCACAGAGACCTCTCTGAAGGGAGCTGACTTCAACCACCAGGAGATGAGGCAATGGACCCGGCAGAAGTGACAGGTTTTAATTTGTAATTGTTTCCATCCTGATTTCCTGCTTCTGTTCCACTGGTAGGCTCCTCTTATGTAAATCTGCTTTGTCCTAACTGCCCAAGGAGAAACAGAAATACAATAGCAAGCAGATGATTTGTGTGGAAGGCTTGAGTGTGGAAAATGGATGTGGGAGACACGAGGGGGGTGGGGTGGATGCGCCAGGGACTAGAGTGGCTTGGATGCCTACTTTTCTTAAGGACAGTAACAGCCATGAGTTAGTGTGCAGGACCTTACACACACACACACACACACACACACACACACACACAGGGCTTCCCAAACATGCTGCTTCCTACACATGGGAGGCAGTCACTGTATCCATTTTTAAGGTGAGAAAACTGAGGCACGGGCAAGTTGAATAACTTGTGTTAAACCAAGCAGCCAATGTTTGCTGGAGGCTCGATTCATGCCAGGCTGACTAGCTGAGGTCTGTGAGGACTGTGAGGTGTGATTAGAATAAGGCCCTGATCCCCAGATGCCTCTCACCTGCTGAGAGCCATCTATAATACCAGCATCAGCTCTGATGGGCATTAACCCAATTAGATAAATGTGCTTGAGCCCGCATTGTACCAGGCGGGGTGTGGACAAGGGCATGGCTGCTCCTGCCTCTGGGTCTAGGAGTGCAGGGCAGGGGGTGATGGCTGAGGAGCTCAGCTCGGGCATCACTCAAACTTGTTCTGCAGCAATGGGGATAAGGAGCTCTGGGGAGGTGTGGAGGGAGGCAAGGCTTTCCTCGGGGCTGATCTATAAACGCTGGTTCTGAAGGAGGAGCAGTGTCTGGCCATGTACCTTGAGGGTCAGGGGCCTCCCTCCCAGCACAGGGAATGTGTGTGCAGTTCTAGAGATGCCCAGACGTCTGGGGAGGTGTTTGGAGCAGCAGTGAATGGAGAAGAGGGACGAGTGAGCTCGGGCCAGGTGGTGAGTCACATTGGGGGAACATGACCTTTGGGCTGAGGCTCTGGTGCTCAACCAGAGCACCCCGACCCCACCCCACCCCCCACCCCAAGTAGATGATGGGCTGGTGGGAGGTCCTTGCAGTCATTCTCCCCTACTCACTCTCTTTCCTCCTGGCCCCAGGAGTCCACTGTGGCTGTAAGTACTGAGTTGGAGAACCTGAAATCCCACCTCGGGTAGTAGCCTCTCGCCATGTATCCGAAAAGCAAAGCTAAAGTGCTAGTCACACAGTCATGTCTGACTCTTTGCAACCCCATCAACTGTGGTCCTCCAGGATCCTCTGTCCATGGGCCTTCCCAAGCATGAATACTGGAGTGAGTAGCCATTTCCTCCTCCATAGGATCTTTCCGAACCAGGGATCCAACCTGGATCTCCTGCACTGCAGGCAGATTCAGGGAAGGCTACCATGTATAGTTGATTACATTTAGAAACTGAGAACAGAACAGGCCTAAATTGTGAACAGTGTGTAAAAAGATGCCTGTCTTGTGCACTGCACTTTTCCTAGCACCCAGCACAGCACTAGGTACATGGCAAGGACTCAACTAATCGACGAATGGATGGAGAGCTGGAAGAATAGAGTAAAAAGCATCAACTGTGTCCTACCCTAAGAGCAGCATTAACCCACACAACTCATCAACACCCAACAAGCACGCTCACCAGCACACACTCACTAGAGACACTCACATCCCCCTATACTCACAAGTTCCTGCACACGTAAAGAAATGTATACACACACACACACATTGCCCAACTATTCTGGAGAGAAGGATTTAGACATAGATGCCAATTCATAGACAGTGTGCAGGGGTAGGGAGCCACCTGCCAGTCAGTGCAGGTTACCACTAGTGGCCCCAAAATTGAGTTAGTGGGTCGTGACCAGTTCTTTGAGGAAAAAAAAATAAAGAAAAAAGAATAGAGCTATGTAGAAGAGTAAGTGTTCTTGCCTGGAGAATCCCAGGGACGGGGGAGCCTCATGGGCTGCCATCTATGGGGTCACACGGAGTCAGACACGACTGAAGCGACTTAGCAAGGGTAAGTGCTAGCTGGTGAAACTTCGTTTTCATTTATGTGCACACCTGTCCTGGCTTGCCATGTAGCACTAGCTTCTTACAGTGGCATTGTTGTCAAAAATACTCAAAGCCCTTGACTAGTGGCTAGAACCACTTGTTCTCACTCTTGGATGCAGAAATCCAAGGTGTTGTCTGGCAGCAGCTGCAGGTATTTAAGCTGGGTTTCAGTAAGAATCCTCTGACTCTAGGTCTCTTGGCTCAGAGGTGGCCTCTCAGGTGTAGAAAAGGTCATGTGTCCACCCCTGTGTGTTACTGCACACCTCCTCAGCTGGAGGGAGTAACCACCCTTGTCTGCAAGATGCTCACAGTCTGATTAAAAGTCCAAAAAGGGCTGGGAAGGCAACTGCAATGCAGAGTGATACAAGCTACTGTAAAATTACAAGCCTTCACAGCTGGCTGAGGGTGATCTGGGGCTCAAGGACAGTATCAGTGTGGTTGTGATATGGCCAGAAATCTCTGAAATATTGATTTGACTGCATGGTAAAGAGGAAGAAGCAAGGAAGCCAGAGGAGAGGAGTAGGGATTGTGGGGAGGTGCTCAAGGCAGAGGTAATGGTGTAGATGAGGTGTGGAAGCTTAAGATTACTCCATGCTCTCTAGAAACAGAGGGTGATTTTGTGTTCTCTGAGCATAAAATTCATTGAGTGTGTGGCCTCAAGACAGTGGTTACAAACATGGGTAAGCTGACGTTCAGTTCCATCTGCTCAGCGCCAAGTGATCTGAGCCAGCAAAGGCCGAGTCTCATGCTGGCCCCACAGCACTAACCCCAACCGCAAACCTAACCCTGACTCTGCAGCTCCTCATCCCCCTCCCCATTCCCAGCATCCCCGTTTGGAGCTCTCTACTATGTTTTACCACATCTGTGTCACCTAAGGAAGCATTGAACATTCTAGAGCCCTGTCCAGTCCTGAAGACCCCCCTGTACATCATTCCCCACTGCCAACCCTGGGGAAGCAGGAGGAGAGCTGACCCACAACCAGTCTAGGCCCCACTCAGTGTCCAGAGCTCCCTTTCTTGCAACACCAACACCAGTAATACATCCCAGGAAGGTGTGAGCCAACCGTTCCAGGTGCCCATGGAGTGAGTTCTCCGCATGTCAGAGAAATAATCCTGTATTGACTTCCTCTCTGTGCACCTACCCCGCTGATTTTGCAGGGTGAAAGAAAAGGAGGGAAAGACTCATATCCTGGCTCTCTTAGAGCAAAAGTAATGCAGCCAGGCACAAGAACCACTGGCCTATGGAGGGCTGTTCTGTGAGGCACTGCCTTGACAGCTCCCGGCTCCTGACGCTCCAGGTCAGGAAGTGGCCCCTCCTTTGCCACCTGAGACATGTCCACCAGCCCAGTCCTTCACCTCCTGCCCAAATGATTTTCCCCTAAAAAGACAGTTTCCACCCCGTACTAGTCAGAGTTGTCTAGGGATGCAAAAGCAGTAAAAGACAGATAAGTAGGTAGATAGATAAATAGATGATAGAGATGGATACATACACATAAACACACACACACATGGATACAGAGACACATAAACAGATACATAGGTTTTTTAATGCTGGCGATTCTAGCTGGTGTGAGGTGATACATCATTGTAGTTTTGATTTGCATTTCTCTAATAATCAGTGATGTTGAGGATTTTTTCATGTATTTATTGGCCATCTGTATATTTTCTTTGGAGAAATAACTATTTAGGTCTTCTGCCCATTTTTTTTATTGGGCTTTTTGTTTTCCTGCTATTGAGCTGTATGAGCTGCTTATATATTCTGGAAATTAATCCTTTGTCAGTTATTTTTCATTTGCAATTATTTTCTCCCATTCTGAGGGTTGTCTTTTAATCTTATTTATTGTTTTCTTTGCTGTGCAAAAGGAGAGGATGTGGAGAAAAGGCAACCCTCCTACACTATTGGTGAGAATATAAACTGACATAGCCATTATGGAGAGCAGTATGGAGATTCCTTAATGATGACACCATTTCTCCATCACACTAAGCCCTGTAGTTTCACACCCCAGCAGGACAAACCCCTCTAGGATGATAGGGAGCCTCTGACACACCCCCTGGGGACCGTCACACCAGCCCCCTATGTCCCTGGAGGGGAGAAGGACCTGGCTCTGCTCCCAAGTGGCTGGGCACCAGGAGCCAGTATGTCACCCTCTGGTGTCACACTTTCATCACTGAAGCCCTGATCCCCCACACATGGCCACAGGGGCCGGGACCATGGAAGGCTAGAACATGTCCTGCTCTCAAGGAAAGGAGAAAATAAATGTCATATTAAAAGGAGAAGAGCAGTGCTCTCATTTGTCTGTGAAGTCTCGTGTACAGGGAGTTTTATCAGCCATGAAATTAGGACTTCACGCTCCCGGTGGCTGGCAGCCCAGCGAGGGCTGGGGCACCGCCTCAGTGCCTCTGGTGAACCACAGGGGATCCCAGCCCCAGCCCAGTGCCCCCTGATGCCCTTGGGTGATTTAAAAGCAGCCTGTTTCATGGTAGCCACTACTGTGGGCCAGGCCACCCACTGCAGCCTTCATGGTACACAGCAGAGCAAGGATGTCCCAGCCCCGTCCCTGCGCTCTGCTGGCCTGGCTCAGCCGAGGGAGTGGAAACCAACTTCTGCATCTGAACAATCAGGCTCTCTCCACCTGCATGGACTTGGCATTGTATGGACAAAACTTTGAATTTTTTTACTTCTGGGACTTGGAGATAACAGTGGGAGGCAGTGGGAAATACATGGGCTTTACAGAAAACTCTGGTTTGAAGGCACACTACACTACCAAAAACAAATCTGCCCCGGGATGAGTTCTTTTACCTGCCCTGCAGGGGGAAGAGAGCCTCAGTGGGCCCCCCAACCCAGCTCTGGGCACTTGTCCTGCTCATGCCAGAAGCTACCTGAGCCTCTGGAGGGCTGGGGTAGGGCCCAACCCAGGGCTGCCCCATTGCTGAAGGGATTCACCTGCAAGCCCGCCCTCAGTGTCTTGGCCTATGGGGCTTGCGTTTCCTGACGGCTCCACGCACCTGGGATATTTCTCTGTGCCTGCCTCTCTCTGAGATGAATTCTGGCAGCATCAGCAGAGTCAACTGTCTGACCCACGTATTTCAGGATGAATGAGCATCAGAAATGTTTTTCTCCATCCCTGCTCTCACCTAGCCCCAATGTTATTCGGGTGATTGCCCCTTTAAGGAGTATTAAAAAAAAAAAGAAAAAAGTCTTATTCTCATTCTCTTGTTCTCCCTCTCTCCTATTCCTTCCCTCCTTCCCTCTTCTGCACTCCTCAGCCTGGGGTGGAGATGGGGTGATCAGGGAGACCCCATCATCAGCAGGGACCTCTCTGCTGTGGCCAGAGACCCCAGCACAGCAGCTGGCCCACCTCAGGTGTCGTGATGGGAACCAGCAACCTCTATGCCTGGGATCCCGAATCTCATGGGATGTGCATCCAGCCCAGCCCAGCTGATCTTGAGCTCTACCTTACTCAAGGATGAAGGGCCATAAGTTATCTCCATTAAATGATAATGGCAGAAAATGAGGCTCAGGTACCACAGGTCCCTTGGGCATCTAGTCTTGGTAGGTGGGGCCATGGGGCTCTCTGCACTGCTTTTCAGCAGCCAGGGACATTCCTTTGGCCATCTGTCTCCACTCAGCCCTGGGACCACCCCTCCTGGCTGCTCCTGAGTTGATCCCAGCTCACCACGGTCTTTCACCAAACCAGGTTCTTTCACCAAACTAGGATCCTCCAGCCTAATCCCCGCCCTCATAGCTGGCATCTGTGGTCTGCTCCTTGCCATTGGGAGTGGGAGGGTGCTGAGGACAAGTCAGTGAGGCTGCTTCAGGCCCCCTGGCCAGAGCTCTTCTGCCTCCTGCTGACTCCTGTCCACTCTGCTGGAGGTCTGAAATTGGACCAATTGACGCTCCCAAGGTAACAAGGATCCATGGTAGGGGAGAAAGTGCAGGAGTGACTCCATACATCTGCTTCAGACACCCCAGACTTAGCTGGGTTTCTAGCCACCTACTAGTAGCCACCCTACTCTCTTGAATTTTCAGCCAGTTTTCATCTTTGTGATGGGAAAAGGGCCTTTGATGCCTCTTCTATTCACCTTCTATATTTTTTATGGTCTAGACTTAACATCTTTGGGGCTGTCACCTCTTTTCAGACATCCAAAACCCAGGAGCTGTACAAATCTCTTCTCCCTCAAAATATTTAATACCAAGCCCTGGTACAACCCATGTGCTTTGGCCAGAATGGGGACTGACTTTATATGAACATGTTTTTAATGATAGGAAGCATAAAGAAGAAGCCAAACGGCTAAATTCCCCATCTCAACTCCTCCAACTTCTGTGTGAATTTGGCAAATTGGTGAACGTCTCTGGGTCTCAATGAACACATCAGTGAAATGAAGATAACAGTGAAGTAATAAAGTTCTCAAAAGCATCAGGCACAGAGGAATCACTCAAAAAATGCAGTAATTAATATTGAGATATGCAGTCACTTCTCTGTTCTGAATGATTTGAGGCCTTATTCTCTGAATAAATGGATGCTCTGAAGGGTAACAAGGGGCCCACAGAAGGGGAAACAGAGCTACAACAGCCACTATGGAGAACAGGGTGGGGATTCCTTAAACTAGAAAGAGAACTGCCATACGACCCAACAATCCCACTGCTGGGCATACACACTAAGGAAACCAGAATTGAAAGAGACACATGTACCTCAGTGTTCATTGCAGCACTGTTTACATAGCCAGGACATGGAAGCAACCTAGATGTCCATCAGCAGATGAATGGATAAGAAAGCTGTGGTACATACACACAATGGAATATTAAAAATGCATTTGAATCAGTTCTAATGAAGTGGATGAAACTGGACCCTATTATATAGAGTGAAGTAAGTCAGAAAGAAAAACACCAATACAGTATATTAATGCATATATATGGAGTTAAGAAAGATGGTAATGATAACCCTATATGCAAGACAGCAAAAGAGGCACAGATGCAAAGAACAGACTTTTGGACTCTGTGGGAGTAGGTGAGGGTGGGATGATTTGAGAGAATAGCATTGAAACATGTATATTATCATATGTGAAACAGATCACCAGTCCAGGTTTGATGCATGAGACAAGGGTGTTCAGGGCTGGTGCACTGGGATGACCCTGAGTGATGGGATGGGAAGGGAGGTTCAGGATGGGGAACACATGTACCCCCATGGCTGATTCATGTCAATGTATGGCAAAAACCACTACAATATTGTAAAGTAATTAGCCTCCAATTAAAATAAATAAATTAATTTTTTAAAATAAATAAAAATATAGAATATTTTTATCATCAAAAAAATATGACAAAGAAAAACTTTATGGATTATCTTAATAGATACCATGGACACTTATCTACTTGACTGCTCCCAGCAAGCCTGTGGACAACACTGCCACCCTCCCTCCTCAGGGCCCAGGGAACAGAGGTGCAGAAGGTTATGCCTCCCTCTCCTGTAAGGCATCTAGAGCTGACCAGACCATGCAGTCCATGCCACAGCCACTGGGCCCAAGTGGCCAGTGAGGCTTGAAGTATGACATCCTGAACTGAGGTGTACTGTGAGTTTAAAATGCACACTAGATGTAGAACACTTCATGCAAAAATTATGTATATAAAAGCTCATAAATATCTTTTCTATTTATTATACCCTGAATTAATATTTTTTGGTATATTGGGTTAACTAAAATATATTATTATAATTTATTTCACCCGGGTCTTTTACTTTTTGTTGTTGTTGTTGTCGTCGTTAATGTGGCTAAGAAAAGATTTTAAATTACATTTGTGGTTCACACTCTATTTCCATTGGATACATTGAATTCCTTGAAGTTGGCAGCAGGGTGTGACCTGGGCTGAGCCCATAGCTGTGTGCTGCCAACAAGAACATCTTCAGATAGTCCAGGATCTAACTCAGTCCCTCTGGCTCCCGTGCAGCCCACAGGCTGCTGGCTGAGGAGGGCAATCACATGCTCCCCCTGGAACCCCTAGGAGACCATTTCCAGCAACAAATATATACGTGCGACTGCTAACTGCTCAACGTGGCTACGCCTAGAGTGGGGCTGAGGGGCAGACCTAGAGGCCTGGGCTAGAGGAGCAATGGAGGCAGGTCACAGTGGACCTTTCAGGGACTCCGGAGAAAGGCATGTCCTCTCTGGAGCAGGGGAGCCACTGAAGGGACCATGCAGCGTGGGGACACAGAAAAGTCACTCCAAAAATGGATCCAAAATCAAGAGGAAAGAGGTGGTCAGGATACAGGGGCAGTGTGCTCCCAGGTTCTTGTGGTGAGGGCAAAGAACAGTAGGCAGAGTTTACAAATATAAAGAAAGTTCTAGAAGGGGTTTGGTTATTAATCAGGTCTGAGTGCTACAGGAGAACGCAGGACCAAGAGCCGGTATCTGGTGGATGCCTTCACAGGAAGAGAGCAGGCTGAGGAAGATGGCTTGGTGCTGAAGAGTTAAGATCAGGAAAGAAACACGCCCCATGGTCAGTCGGAAGCATAAGCATGGGGTTTAGGTGGGAGTAGTTGTATGCATGTGCATACCCCTTCATGTCAGACTCTTTGTGACCCCGTGGACCGTAGCCACCTGCGAAGCCTTATGGCTGTTGTGTGCATGAGTGCCTCAGTCGTGTCTAACACTTTGAGACCCTGTGGACTATAGCCCGCCAGGATCCTCTCTCCATTTCCTTCTCCAGGGGATCTTTCTGATCCAGGGATAGATCCAGCGCCAGTCTCCAGCACCTCCTGTATCTCACACAGACTCCTTTACCACTGAGCCATTGGGGAAGCCCTTAAGGGAATGGTCAGTGATCATAATCAATAACCCTTACTGAGTGCTTGTGAGATGCCAGTGCTTGTGAGATATTCTGAGCACCTCCATTGTCCACTATCATTATTCCTTTTGAACAGATGAGAAAACCAGAGCACAGAGAGGTTATGACCTCAAGCTCCTAACATACTCTCAAACTACACTCTCCACTATGAGGGACCAAGGCCACAACATCAGTAAGAGGGTCACTGAGAATGGCCCTTGGCCCAAGTTTCAGTGGAGAGATGAGGCCAGATGCCAACTTCATGGATGCAGAAAGCAGTAAGAGGAGAGAAAGCCCTCAGTTGTGAAAGGGAGGCCAGGAGGAGGGCAGGAGCTGGAAAAAGATGAATCAGAGTGAATTTTCTTAATATTAGTGGACTTGAGTGGATTTAAATGCTGTTGGGGTAAAGCACGGGAGCTCAGCTCAGTGCTCTGTGATGACCTAGAGGAGTGGGATGCATTGGGATAAGAGGTGGGAGGGAGGTTCAAGAGGGAGGGGATATGTGTGTCTATACACACTTTTGTTGTACAGCAGAAACTAACACAACAATGTAAAGCAATTATGTTTCAATAATAAAATAAATAAATAAACACTGTTGGGAAGGAACCAACACAAAGAGGTATGAGGATATACTATAGAGAAGGGATGAAGTCGAAGGAGTAAAATTCCCCAAGGAGGCAGGAAGCATTAGAACCCAGAACACATGGGGGGATTTGCTGTGAACAGTGGGCTATCCTCACTGAAAGAAGAGGGAGGGAGGAGGGAGAGAGAGGGGCCAAGCTGGACACAGTTCAGCTTGTTAACTCACTGGGGTGCAGGGAATTCCCTGATGAAGTCTTCCAATTACTTGGCAAAAGAAGAGGTCGACCATCAGCTGAGATGAGGGGAGTAAGATGAGAAGGTTTTAAATGGTCACTGTGGCAACAGAAGGACTTGACCAGAGCCTGCAGAGAAGGTCTTTCGTGTCTGCTTTTAGCAGGGCTGGGAAGGCTGAGTTCTATGAGCAGGGGATGGGGGCTGGGGCGGGTAGCATGACAATGGTTTGGCAGGTACCATCTGACTTGGGGGTGAAGTGCTGACATGCCTTCTCAGTTGGGCACAAATGGTTAAGTTTTCCCATAGCTGAACACTAACAACTAGATTATACAATAAAATTGCAATAAATTATAATATGGCAAGAAATAAGATGCTATTGACCTCCTTCTGCCTGACTCCTGAATCCATTTCTCAGGGAAGAGAGAGGCTGGAATAGTGAGAGGACAAAGTAAGAACTCCCAAACTGTCATCCCAGGGAGCTAACCACCTGGCTTCCTGTCTCACATGGATCACCTTGGGTCAGTGTCCACGTCTGCAAGATGGCACCATGGCAACCGCACAACCCTGCTCGTCACTGGAGCTCATGCTTGGAGAAATCTCTGCAGTGCTAATTACCAGGCAGAGCACTGATATTCCATAATTAAATTAATTCAATATGGTCCATAAAATAAAACTAGCATGACCGCTCACTGAGTTCCCTACACAAGGTCACCATCAGCTCATTTCAGGAGTATTTATTCACTCCAGAGCCCTAGCACTTTCTGGCAACAGGGACTGTTAGTTCCTTTAATTTTGGTCTTTTTTCCCTTCCTAGAAAAATAAATTACCTAAACAAATTGAATAGAATAAACAGCTTGAATTGCAAATTATAAAGTTGCCTAGTCCAGCAGTATAGGGGGTTGTTATTCACAATATGTCATTTTAAGATAAGTTAATAAAGAAATACAGAAGAGAATCCATTTTTGGTCATCATTAGCATATACAGTGCAAAAAACTATACAGGGTATTCAATTAATTCTAGACCATAATTATGGAGCAGAAGTCTTTTATATAAATCAAATTTCTTTATTTCTTTCCTTTTTTTTCTTGTCTTCCATATTATAGGAAATACCATTTCCAACCAGAGTTCAGAAGGAGGGAGAATGGCCTCTGCCCAGCCATGGGGCTCAGAGGCCCCCAGAACTTAGGTAGGAGCTTCAACCCTGAAGGCATTTCATAAACTTCTCACACCCAGAAAATCACAGTTACCATCTTTGCAATAATTTCCCATTTTTTTTTTCCAGGAGCCATCTGTCAAGAGGTACTGGCCACCTAAGCCTCATGTAACTTGTGCAGTCACTAATTAATCCCAGAAGACAGCTGAAACTAAGTGGAAATGCATTATTTTAAAAAGATGGAAGGAAACCAGCCACCATAAGATACTACATAAGGAGGGCAATTCCCTGAGTCACTGTGGAAAAGCAGAGGGAGGAAGTAATTTGCGAAATGCAAACTCAAACTCAGTCTTTAACATTAAGTACTAGAAACCACAGAACTAGAGCGGAAAGTTTTAAATTGTGGTCTTGGGATTGCTGGGCTCTGAGGACATTTCTCAGGGTTGCATGGGGGTATTTTTACAGAGTGCACCTGGATGTTTTTAGAAAAATCTCAATTTTCTGTCTCAACCTGGTCTCTTTTTCTCCTGCCCCTAAATTCTGTGTTCCTCTTCTCTTCAAGTGTCTAGGTAATAAGAAAGATACCTCTACTCCATCAAGCATCTCTGTTTTCCTTTAAATATCTTCCTGGGTACTGAGCACATGGAAATGTTCCCAAGTCACTTGTTCCCTTTTCTGAAGATGTGACTGTGGTTGTAAGATTCCTGTCCCAAAGTGTGGGGCCCAGCTTGTGGGATAGCACTTCCTCCCCCAGCCTCTGAGCACAAATGGATCCCCAGCTGCCTTTCCTGCCTTTGCAGCAGACATGTGATCTGAGCTGGCCAATCAGAGTGATCTCCACTGGGGCAGAGCTGATATGTGGAGCATCTCCTGAGCAGGGCTCCATGGTGACTGGGTAGAGGAGTCACAGGTGCTCAGAATCTACCAGGGCTGGGGCTATGAGGACCATGTATGTCATGTGCCTGGGAAAAGTATACCCAAAGGAAGGCCAAGCTGCCAAGTGTGAAGAGCCTCCTGGGGACATCCTCTGAGCCACTTGGCCTTGTATGAATGTCTGAGCCCTCTTGCCCTGAACTTCTAGTTTTAGGATCCAATACATCCTACATGTAACATGTTAGTTTCAAGTATACAACATGATTCAATATTTGTACATGTTGTGAAATGACGACCACAATTTTTGTGTGTGTGATGATATTTCAGGCCCAGACAATGTTTTTTACAAAGGTCCTTATTGGAGGACCAGTAATGCCAGGAATGAAAATGAAGTGGGCAATTCAGAACTGTCTAGGCTGTGGTCTGCTGCTCATCACTGAGAGTGGCGGCCACAATGTCCATCACCAAGAAAACCCAGAAAAGACAATGCTTCACACCACATCAAAATAAGGTTCAGACACTGTTCACAATAGCTAAGACATGGAAACAACCTAAGTGTTTAATTGACAAATGAATGGATAAAGAAGATGTGGTATATATATATATACATATATATAGTGGAATACTACTCAGTCATAAAAAAAAAAACCAAAATAATGCCATTTGCAACAATGTGGATGTAACTTGAGATTATCGTACTAAGTAAAGGAAATCAGAAAGAGAAAAACAAATACCATGTGACATCACTTATGTGTGGAATCTAGGCTATGACACCAATGACCTTGCCTTCAAAACAGACACAGACTCACAGACACAGAAAACAGACTGGCTGCCAAGGCGGGGGTGGAGGAGGGATGAAGTGGGAGCTTGGGATTAGCTGATGCAAACTATTATATATAGAATATAGATAGGCAACGAGGTGGTGGTGGTGGTTTAGTCACTAAGTTGTGTCTGACCCTTGTGACCCTAGGAACTATAGCCTGTCAGGCTCATCTGTCCATGGGATTCTCCAGGAAAGAATACTGGAGTTGGTCACCATTTCCTTCTCCAGGGGCCCTTCCCAACCTGTGACTCAAACCTGGGTCTCTTGCACTGTAGGCGGATTTTTTACCAACTGAGTTACAAGGCAACGAAGTACTATAATGGAAAAGAAAAAAATAAACAAAAAACAAAATAAGGCTCAGACAACTTCTGCGTTGAGAGATCCTGGATAAGTTGTCCCTAAGTGTGAGTCACTGGTGTGTGTCATCTTGGTGTGAATCACCAGCATGGAAGTCATCAGGTATGTACAACCCTAGAGTGAGTCATCTCATAGGATTGACAGGCTTCACACAGAAGTCAGCAGAATGGGTCCTTAAGCCACAGGCCAAGTCACAACTTGGCTCTAGGAGAGTCTTCAAAGGTCATACCCTCTCCTGCAACCACTTAATCTTGCCCTGCCTCCTGCTACACATCATGGCTGGGAAGCCACCCTCTGCCCTTTGGTGGATGGTTGACAGGGCCTTTAGAAGAATCTGGTACTGCAAGGAAAGAAGGATGTTGGACCTATGAGCCAGTGGGCCCTGTCCATGAGGATCCCTCAGCTGCCACCTCTGGATGATACAAACCAGCTCCCATTAGCCACAATCCTGCTTACACCCAACTTTTCTGTCTCTGTGTCCTGATACTTTGTCCCCCACACTCTACTTCCTCTGATGTCAGTCCCTCCTGGGCCTGCACATTCATTTTCATTTTCCCAGGTCCATGGAGCAGGCTTCAAGAAACCCAGTCATTAATTCACTTAGCCCTTCATTCATTTATTCAAGGATCATGTTTAGACCACATGAGGCAAATGACAATTTAGGGTCCCCTTCCAGACACAAACTCCAGGCTCCTGTAGGAGTCTCTACACCAGGTGATAATATGGGGCCATCAGCGCATGGAGTCCAGACATGGCTCCTCTAGATCCAGGATCCATTAACCCAAAATAAAATCTGTCCTTCCTCCTCCAATGCACAGAGACACAGCAGAGGAACAGGAATTTAAGCAACATGCTTCCACTAGGAAACAGGGAGAGTGGAAGACACATGGCCACACTGACCCATTGGGATTCTGAAATCCTGCTGGATAGTCTTAAAGGAAACCCCTTACCCAGAAAGGAGACAGTTCCTTAACTCAGTCCTAACTCTGTTCCAGAGGAGGGGCTTCCAGGGACCCTTGGTTCTGCCCTTTGGGGAGAACCTTCCTTGCCTGCTGTTCTTACTGACTACATCCAAAGAAGGCTCTAGAGAATGTGCCCTTATTTTCAGGGCTGAGTATCTCATTCTACCTCTTTTCTGTAAAAAGTCCAGGGCTCAAAGATCATTTTAAGTCTCAGTTAAAACTATTTTGACCCAGAGACTTTGGTTTCTTTGGTAGTACCTCTCTCCCAAAAATCTAAAAACATAATCATCTTCTTACCAATTTAATTCTAATCAACTCCATGCACCATTGTCACATGAGCTTTCTTGAGAAATTCCACCCACTCTTCTTAACTTCAGGTATCTAACACTTGGTGCTTTTCCATGGATTCTTTTGGCCAATTGAAAAGTGTTATGGATCATCATCTTAATTCCATTCAGATGTCTTAAATAGTGGATGTGATGAACAAATCCTTGCTTTGGTCATAGTTCTAGTTCTAACTGCCTCTTTTGAGCCTGAGTTCTAACTGCCTCTTTTGCGCAAGCATTTCTCAATTTTTACTGTTTAGAACTGAAAATCCATTGCCTCATCCAACCGTAGCAGTCCCCAGATTTTTTGACTCCGGTATCTTTTATTTTCAGCCAACAGCAGCCAAGACACACTATTAACATTCTGCTTTATGAATTATTTCCTTTAAACTAGGAGTGTTTAATTACTTGGGTAATTGTCTATTTTTGAGATATCACAGGTGGTACGATTACCAAATATTTCAGCAGCTCATGGCATAGACCACCATCCATGCAGTCTCCACTAAAAACTGTGATATTCTTTCTTATAGTGGTAAATATCCTTTCTTACAGCGGTAAATACTCATGGAGGAGTAGACTAAATGGAGAGAATAAATCAAGAGTCCTGTTTCAGCCAAAGCAATTTTGAGATGTCTGTTGGACATACACTGTGCATTTGGAATTCAGGGAAGGAGTGAATGATGAAGTTACCAAACATTGGTCCATTGTCCCTTGCTTGTGTACTGAGAAATATCAATAAATAAAATAAATGATGAATTTACTCTGAATGAATTCTTTTTTCATTTGAGATCTCCTAAATGGGGCGTTTTTCAAATTCGACGCAATGGAGACTTTGTTACTCACAGGCAACCCAATCAGGATGAGATAGCTGGGTGGCATCATCGACTCAACAGACATGAGTTTGAGCAAACTCCGGGAGATAGTGGAGGACAGGGAAGCCTGGCACGCTGCAGTTCATGGGGTCACAAACAGTTAGACATGACTTTGTGACTGAACAACAGTAAGGCCACCCTTTCCCCATAGCTCACTCCCACAATTCAACCACGAGAACCACTGCCGTCAAGAGCACTGCTATGGAGAGAAACAGCAGCCTTTCTCAGTTATCCTGAGAAAGATAAAAGCTCATGAGCCAGCAGCTGCCTAAGATGATCAGAGCCCTTTTCAGGTCTAACAGACTCTGAATGCATAACTATAAATTAAATGCACCATGGTTCTTTTATTATAGATACTCTGAAATATTAAAGAAGGTTAATAATTAAGGCTAATTTTGAACCAGTTCAAAGCTGCAGCACTAATGATTTGAAACACTTGACTGCTGCTGAGGCTTCCCTATCATGCAGAAATTTCCTCCTCATCAGTCCTCCCATCACCCCTAAGCAGGTGAGCTCTGCAAAAAGCTGTTATGAGCTACGTCGCTTTAATGCATCAGTAGAAACAATTCTACATGCCCATAGAAGTTTTGCTCATCTCTTTTCACTCTTCTAGGCTCAGGTAAACAATCAGTTTGAAGTCCTTGGGGTCTTTTTTTTTTTCCCTTTGTGGACATAAAAAAGTATGTCATCCATGTGCACCAGCAGCTTAGCAGCATGGCATTTAAATATTTTACTGCCCAGATAAATACATTTGATGCCTGTGTCCCAGCTTGAATTAAGTATTTATTGTGCATCTTTTTCCAAGGCCCATTTTAAATCTTGGCATTTATCAGCATGTTCAAAGAACAGCATCAGATCCCTAGGAACAACTGAAATTCAGTTCTAGGCCCTGGCTGATCAAAGGTGACCTATAAGCATCATAAAATTGAAAAGAAAAATGAGGCTGCCACTTTGGTTATCTGTATGCTAACAAAGGGCTACTTCATGGGACACTGAGGATCAGAAAGGACACTAGGTCCTATTGCCCAGACTAAGCTTCCCAACTAAAAATGTCCCTGGCTAAAGGGTGGCCATTTGGAAAAATCACAAAAATACTGTGGGAAAAATATGCAGTCAGCTTGACAGGTGCCTGCTGGGAACTCACAGGTTCTGGTGGGATGCGGCTGATGTATGCACTGAGATGAAAGTTGTGACTTTTGTCCAGTGAGAAACTGGATTATTCAGTCCCTGGGCAGACAATATTAATACCCAGGAGTAGGCACAAGGCTCAGAGAGTGTCCAGAGGAGAAATATGCTCTTTCCATAAGTAACAGCCCAAGTAGAATCCACATACCTTTCAGTCCTTTGTTTAACTTGAATTTTCTTGACATTGAAGGTAAATGCTACCGATATTTTATAAATTGTCCTTGTATTAATATCTAGCAACCTCAAGGAGTGCTCATCTTAGATTTAATTGTTTCCTATTTATTCTGGTGTGTTTTCTATGTAGAAAATTATCTGTAAGAATTTTATGAAATCTTTCCAATTTTTATAAATTTTATTCTTTTTTTATCTGATGGTATTTTCCAGAACCATCAATACCATGTAAAATCTGGCAAGAAAAGAGGTCATTCTTAATTTCTTCTTGACTCTAAAGGAAATGGATCTAAAATTTCTGCATTAAGTATGGTGTTTGCTGTAGGCTTCTGGTTTATAAACTCCACCAAATTAAGGAAGTTTCTTTCCTGATACAATACCTTGCTAAAATGTTTTTCATTGTTGAATGGTTTTCAACTTATTAGAATGGCTAAACTGAACAAAACAAGGACATTAAGTATTGCCCTTGCCAGAGCTGAGAGAAAGAGATGCAGCGATGACATTTAGGGCTGTGGGTGCTGGTTGCATGGATGCTTTTCAGTTTATGAAAATTATCTGATCAACACATTTATGATTTATATACATTTTTATAAGTATATTATCCATTCATGCATTTTAAATTAGAAAATAATGATGTTCTGGATTTATCAATTTTTTTTCTACCTATATTGATATAATTACATTGAGAGGTTTGTTTCATTTTGTTTACACTCTTGAGAAAAACATTCATTGAGCATGTTGAATGAACTTGTTAATGTATGTTGAATTTGATTCCAAAATGAAATTAAGATTTCTGTTTATTCTAAAAGTGAAATGAACCTACAATTTTCTCACTTTGTACTTGTACAGTTTTGGCATTGTGGTTAAACTATGAGTGTCTTGATATCCTTTTCTACTTTCTGGAATAACTGGTATAAGATAAGAAATGTCTTGTCATTGATAGCTTAGTAGAACTCACAAATTATCTGGTCTTGGGTCTTTTGGGGGAAAGGCGGTATTTAACTGTCCTTTCTCTTTATTTAGTGTCTGTTGGAAAGTTAGAGTTTCATATTTCTTTCAATCATAGCATTTTACAACTCTTTTAAAATGTGTCCATTTTGTCACAGTGTTCAAGTTTGTTAGCATACTTTCTTTGTGTTTCTTCATGGTTTTATTCCATTCTGTTTAAAACTCTTGCCCATGTGAAATTGATTTTGTGGTAAAGTTGGATTGTTGTTCTAGCTTTACTTTTTCCCTACATGGCTACCCAGTTATCCCCACATTATTTATTCAATAATACATTTTTTTTTCCCCCAGGGAAGACTGATGTCAGAGAGACGGCCATGAGTGGCAGTTCCATTGTTCACTATCAACGTCAATGGAATGAGAAACACTGGGACAGAACAGTGAGGATGTGAGCCTTCTTGCCATTTTCCCCACAGTGAAGATAGAGAAAATGAAAAAACAAGCTAATACACATCCAGATAAGCATGCCCAGACAGACCCTGCTGGCCTGTCTCCAGTCGAGGGGACCCAGGGGAGAACTAGGCAGGTAGAATCAATCACACACCAGGAAGCTCGACTGAGGCATGTACTGTGGTACTTGGCATATGAGGCTGTTACAACAACAAAGTCAGTATTCCCTCTGTTTTCTCCCTCTGCATTTTATTCTTCAATGTCAAAACAAATGAGCAGGCCATTTCCCCAAAGTGCCTGTGACTTACTTTGCAGGAATTCTGGCTTTCAGCTGTGTTGGAGAGGCTCCCCAAGGCTCCAGAAAGAAGTGATCTCGCCTTCCTCAGCAGCAGGGAAATAACAGTCCCCAAATCTCAGCACGAGCGGGGGGCCTGGAAAACATGTCCTTGACAAGAGTCTCAGTTACGCTTTTCCTTTGGCTTGGGCACAGTAGAACATACAGTGAAAACTACCTGCTACACATCCCAAACATGGATGACCTTGATTGTCTTTAGAATATTCATAGTGAGGTGTGGAGGAATAGAAGAGAAAAGATTATTCACTCTTCAAAGAACTAGTCCTACCCCACACTATATCTCCATCACGAAGCATTTAGGTAGAAATTGCAATACACCCCACTCAATATTTGTCAGGAAGAAAGGAGAAAGAAAATGAACCTCTTAACAATAGAATGAATATTCTTCTTTACAGTCTGATTGGGCCATTTAGGCTACCTGACCAATCCTGCTGCACCCGTAACAGTCCTTAAATAAGCCCCTGCACTTATTAGCTTAAACCTGTCTTCCAAAGCCAATCATAGGCAAAGGGAAAGGGGGATGGGACCATGTGATTGGATGGCTCTTTCCCTTGTCTGGTCCTGGATGCTAATTATGTGGATAGACTAAGGAGAATTAGGCTCCTGAAACAAACTGAACATGTAGTGGGAAAAAGGAAGCAAGAATGTTCCTGATGTATTTTTCTTTTACTTTTTAATTGTTTAAATCATGATTATATATATATATATAAAACATAAAATTTGCCATTTTAACCATTTTCTCAGTGTAGAGTTCAGTGACATTCATTAAATTCACAGTGTTCTGCAATCATCACTACTATATACTTCCAAAAATATTTCATCATCCCAAAGAGAAACTAATCATCAAGCAATAACTCCCCATTCTTCCCTACTCCCAGCCCCTCGTGAACTCTAATCTGTTTCATGTTGCTATTTCATATAAATGGAATTATATAATACTCATCCTTTTTTGTCTTGCTTATTTCACTTAGTATGTTTCCAAGATTCATCTATGTCTTGACATGAGTTAGAACTCAATTCCTTTTATAGCTGAAAAATACTCCATTGTTTGTATACACCCCATTTAGCTTACCCATTCCTCTGTTGCTGGACACTTGGATTGTGTCCACTTGTTGGCCACTGGAAATAATGCTGCAATGAACATTGGCATACAATATCTGAATGAGTTCCTATTTTCAATTACTTGGGGTATATACCTAAAAGTAGAATTGTTCAGCCATAGGGCAATTCTATATTTAGCTTTCTGTAGAACTGCCAACCTGTTTTCCACAGTGGCTAAATCAACATACATTCCCATCCTGTAGTGTATAAGTGTCTCAGTTTCTCCATATCTTCACCAATACTTGTTTTTTTTTTATTTTTTTTAATTATAGACATTTTAATGGGAATGAAGTGGCAACTTAAAGTGTTTCTGATTTGTATTTCCCAGAAGGCAATGACACCCCACTCCGGTACTCTTGCCTGGAAAATCCCATGGGCAGAGGAGCCTGGTAGGCTGCAGTCCATGGGGTCTCGAAGAGTGGGACACGACTGAGCGACTTCACTTTCACTTTTCACTTTCATGCATTGGAGAAGGAAATGGCAACCCACTCCAGTGTTCTTGCCTGGAGAAACCCAGAGATGGGGGAGCCTGGTGGGCTGCCATCTATGGGGTCTCACAGAATCGGACACGACTGAAGTGACTTAGCAGCAGCAGCAGCAATGAGTAATGGGACTTTCCAGGTGGCACTAGTGATAAAGAACCTGCCTGCCAATGCAGGAGACGTAAGAGATGCCAGTTTGATTCCTGGGTCAAGAAGATCCCCTGGAGGAGGTCATGGCAACCCACTCGAGTATTCTTGCCTGGTGAATCCCATGGACAGGGGAGCCTGATGGGAGTTGGACACAACTGAAGGGATTTATCATGCATGCATGCAATGACTAATGATGTTGAGCAGTTTTTCATGATATATATATATTAACCATTTATATATATTCTTTAAAGAAATGTCTATCCAAATCATGTACTCATTTTTCCCAATTGTTTTTACCAACAACTAGTGTTATTTGCCTTGTTGTTGAGTTGTAGGAGTTCTTTATAAATTCTAGACAGTAAACACTTGTCTGATTCTTAAATACCTTCTTCCATTCTGTAATTTATCACTTCACTTTCTTAATAATGTTTGACAAAGAAAACATCATTTCTTGAAATATTCTTTGTGTTCCTTTCTCTTTGTCTTTTCCTTCTGGGAATTCCATGACACATATATTGGTGTCCCTGACAGTGTCTCATATATCCCTTAAGCTCTGTTCATATTTCTTTGTTATTTTTCTTTTTGTTCCACATAGCTGATGATTTCAATTTTCCCATCTTCAAATTTACTGATACTTTCTTTTCCCTGGTGAAATCTGCTGTTGAACTCTACTAGTTTGTTTTCTTTTTAGTCATTGTACTTGTCACCTCCAGAATTTGTTTTTTTTATTGAATAGTTTATATGTCATTATTGATATTCTCATTTTTCTTACTTCATTTTTTTATTTTTTGAANTTCATTTTTTTTATTTTTTGAAAGTCTTTGTCCATGTTTTTATATTTACTCTTGAGCATATTTTAAGACAGTTGTTTAAAAGCCTTTGTCTAAAAGGTGCTAGAAAAAAAGAAAACTACAGGCCAATATCACTGATGAACATAGATACAAAAATCCTTAACAAAATTCTAGCAAACAGAATCCAACAACATATTAAAAAGATCACACATAATGGCCAAGTGGGCTTTACCCCAGGGATGCAAGGATTCTTCAATATCCACAAATCAATCAATGTAATACACCACATTAACAAATTGAAAAATGATTATCTCAGTTCATGCAGAGAAAGCCTTTGACAAAATTCAACATCCATTTATGATTAAAAAAAAAAAAAAACCTCCAGAAAGCAGGAATAGAAGGAACAAACCTCATCATAATAAAAGCTATATATGACAAGTGAAAGTGAAGTTGCTCAGTCGTGTCTGACTCTTTGCGACCCCATGAACTGTAGCTTATCAGGCTCCTCCATCCATGGGATTTTCCAGGCAAGAGTGCTCGAGTGGATCGCCATATCCTTCTCCAGGGAATCTTCCCAACCCAGGAATCAAACCCGGGTTTCCTGCATTGCAGGCAGACGCTTTACTGTCCGAGCCACCAGGGAAGCCCTATATATGACAAACCCACAGCAAACATTATCCTCAATGATGAAAAATTGAAAGCATTTCCCCTAAAGTCAGGAACAAGACAAGGGTGCCCACTCTCACCACTACTATTCAACATAGTTTTGGAAGTTTTGGCCGCAGCAATCAGAGCAGAAAAAGAAATAAAAGGAATCCAGAATGGAGAAGAAGAAGTAAAACTCTCACTGTTTGAAGATGACATGATCCTCTACATAGAAAACCCTAAAGACTCCACCAGAAAATTACTAAACCTAATCAAGGAATATAGTAAAGTTGCAGAATATAACATCAACACACAAAAATCCCTTGTATTCCTATACACTAACAATGAGAAAAAAAAAAATTAAGGAAACAATTCCATTCACCATTGCAATGAAAAGAATAAAATACCTAGGAATCAGTTCAGTTCAGTTCAGTCATGTCCAACTCTTTGAGACCCCATGAACGGCAGCACACCCAGCCTCCCTGTCCATCACCATCTCCCGGAGTTCACTCAAACTCATGTCCATTGAGTCCGTGATGCCATTCAGCCATTTCATCCTCAGTCGTCCCCTTCTCCTCCTGCCCCCAATCCCTCCCAGCATCAGAGTCTTTTCCAATGACTTTCCACCTCTTCGCATGAGGTGGCCAAATTATTGGAGTTTCAGCTTTAGCATCAGTCCTTCCAAAGAACACCCAGGGCTGATCTCCTTTAGAATGGACTGGTTGGATCTCCTTGCAGTCCAAGGGACTCTCAAGAGTCTTCTCCAACACCACAGTTCAAAAGCATCAATTCTTTGGCGCTCAGCTTTCTTCACAGTCCAACTCTCCCATCCATACATGACCGCTAGAAAAACCATAGCCTTGACTCGATGGACCTTTGTTGGCGAAGTAATGTCTCTGCTTTTGAATATGCTATCCAGGTTGGTCATAACTTTCCTTCCAAGGAGTAAGAGTCTTTTAATTTCATGGCTGCAATCACCATCTGCAGTGATTTTGCAGCCCCCCAAAGTAAAGTCTGACACTGTTTCCACTGTTTGCCCATGAAGTGATGGAAGCAAATGCCATGATCTTCGTTTTCTGAATGTTGAGCTTTAAGCCAGCTTTTTCACTCTCCTCTTTCACTTTCAAGAGGCTTTTTAGTTCCTCTTCACTTTCTGCCATAGGGTGGTGTCATCTTCATATCTGAGGTTATTGATATTTCTCCTGGCAATCTTGATTCCAGCTTGTGCTTCTTCCAGTCCAGCGTTTCTCATGATGTACTCTGCATAGAAGTTAAATAAGCAGGGTGACAATATACAGCCTTGACATACTCCTTTTCCTATTTGGAACCAGTCTGTTGTTCCATGTCCAGTTCTAACTGTTGCTTCCTGACCTGCATATAGGTTTCTCAAGAGGCAGGTCAGGTGGTCTGG
>SJYQ01008295.1:103786-132849 GCA_006410935.1 Redunca redunca
GTTCTTAGTTTTCTCACCAAAGAAGTGGGGATAATATTGTACAGTATGCACTGAGGAATTGTGAAAACAAAATGAGCAACACTAAGGGCCCAGCATGTCGCAAGCCCTCCATAAAAGTTGGTGTGATGGTGTTGCCCCCTTTTCAGGGCCTCGGGCTCAGTCTTCAAACTTGATAACAAGCTGTCTTCTCACTCTTTCAGGTACAGACGTCACTGTCCTCTGCTCTACCTATTCATGGCCTCTCCAAGTATACCTCAATCCTACCCAGTTCCAACCTAGGACCTCATTCCTGGTGGATGTTTCTGGCAGCCCCACAATAGATCTGAGTTCCAAAAAACCAGTCCTTCATCTCCCCAGGGGCCCTTCCAGCACCTCCACTCTCCCTTTCTCCTCTTCTAAGGTATAGAGTGTTCAACCAATGATTTCTTACCACTTCTTAGCTATTCTCCCTCATTTTACCCAAGAGGCACAGTCAGGGGTGGGGTGGAAGCAGAAGGGAACTTTTAAAGAATAATTTATTTTTCCCTTGAGTATGTTTCTTGGTCTTCCTAATTCCTCCAACTTTTCTCCTGAAGAATTCAGCTCATTTCTGGATTTTGACTTTCCAAAATCTACAGTCCCACCCAGAAGAGAAAGCGCTCAGGGCATATGCAGTAGGACCATCCAGGAAGACACGAATCAGGGTTTCCCATTCTCTACTTCTCAAACTAGTGAAGAGTTTCACAGTATAGGGGGAAAGGTTGAGAGGTGACATTTCTGAAGTCTCTTAGAAAGAAAGCTCCTTCCTGGGTGAAAAATAACAAAACCCTCAACTAGTCAAGAACGGAGCAGACAATCTGTCCCCTTTCCTAAGCACAACCCCAAGGTAAATTCAACATCATGTGTTATATTTAGGGTAGCAAAGGAGGCCTGAAATAACCTAGACAACATGGTGTGACTCAGTACTGAGTCACTAGTCAGTGATTACTGACCACTGAGGCTAGGACTACAGGCATCTCAATAAAGTCAGCTATGAGCAGATAACACTAAAATCTTTTAACTACCAAACTTATAACACCCCAAATTAGGTCCAAACCCAAGGAAAATAAAGGAAGACCAATTTGATTTAAATCTTATATGTATATTCTCAGCAAAATGGAGACATAAAATAAAAATTAAGTTATGGAAAGAATACGGCATTTCTCTTTCCTGAGGTTTAGCCTCTACATAATCAGAAAGACTCATGCCTGGGACTTTTTTTCACATTAGAAACAGCTACATGGTTAGCTGGCAAGAGGAGGGAGAAACTTCCAGAGCCAAAGATCTGTTTGAGAGGTCAACTTGACAGCAGCAGCCCTGCCCTCACTCTGATCCTGCCTGCGGATCTCCTGCAGAGACCCCACTGGCCAAATCCAACTGGAAGCAGAGGGCAGGAGAGACGGGATGGAGCAGTTGGTACAGGCCAGCTTCCTATGACTGAAAGCATTGTAAAGAAGGGTAGAGAATGAATCTGGAGAGTGAAGGGAAGATGACCAGAATCATATGTGACAATACACCCTTATTGGAATGAAAAACAGGAAAGATTGCTTTCTTGGCCTACTGTGGGGCTGAAGGAGGAGCTAAACCTAGGAGGAACTGGAGGCCACTTCAGTAAACAAAGATGACACCTATGAGATCATCTCTAGAATCCCTTATCCAAGGAGGAAAGATAAAGGATGGAGCTAGAAAATAATCATCATCTTAGAAACTGCATGGTGGATCACACCAGAGAACTGAGAGTGGTAACAATGGCAGGTGAGAAAATGAACCAAGGAGTTAGATATGAGAATAGCAAGAAGATAATTCCCAAAAGTCTGGGCTTCTCTTTGGTTTAAACTTTTCTGCAAACATGGGTTTGAATCAGTGCCATGCAAACCATTTTGTTTGCTACAGAAGCTCCATCCCCAAGAAGGAAATGGAGAACTGTATTATGGGTATCTTCAGGGACCTCTCAGGATCCAGCCATGTGTGCAGGTTGGATCAGAGTGCTGCTTAGAGGAATGAGTTAAGTTGAGTTGCAATTGACTAGTTGACACGATAGTATGCAATTTAATTAAATGTTTGTTTATTTCTAATTTGCAATTTTATTTTAGGAGCCAATAATTTTTTTTCTCACATCTCAAACACTTTCTCAGACCTTTGTAAAGCTCAGATAAGGATAGTGAATAGGAGTCTCTGAGAAACAGCTGTGTAGGTGGCCTGTAACAAGCTGTCCAGATGGATGTTTGAGGATGGAAGGCTCCAAGAGGGAAGTTGCCAAAAACTAACAGAGTACCTAATTGCCAGACCATATTGAGAGAGGCTTGCGGATAGCCCATAGGTATGGGAAGATTGAGTCACAAATACATATAAAACTAATCCATTTTTAAGTCAGTAATTAGCTCTCAGAAAAGTTAAACACTGCACAAGAAATGAAATGTAATTATGCAACCTAACTAACATCAGTTATGAACAATATTTATATAATCACAGTATCAAACAAGGGAATATTGATTTAACTTGAAATTATAATTTAACTTTATTGAGATGGTAGGAGAGGGGAGATAGACACAGAGCCTAATGTTTGTGTACTAAAAGCTTACCTTCCACAGTGAGAAATAAATAAATACTAGATAAATTAAATAAAGAAGAGTGGGGTTAAGCAATGGAAACTAACCTCAGAAGGAACTCAATGGCTGGGTCTGTCAAGCACAGGTTACCATCTATCTTATGAGTAACAAGAGGTAAAGGGAAGGGTTCATGTGTGGGTCCCCATGCCTGGCCATCTGGGGTAAGCCACAATATGGCAATCCCTGGACATCAGCAAGTTTTCCTCCAGCAGTTTCCTCCTTGGCTAGTTTCCCAGAACATTCACTGCAGTTTCTTTTCTTTATGACAGGCTTATCCTTTCACTGGATATTTACAAAGTTAAAGGGATAACCTCACTGGGGACCAGAGTGGCATGTGCTTTCCATCCTCTGCCCCATCTCTCGTGAGAGTTAAGAAGACACAGGCTCTCAGGGAACCCTGAAGGACAGCTCTGCCAGATTCGGTTCAGGCTCCATGTCACAGCAGTAGGCAGTGAGAGCACCCCCAGAGCCTGAATGCTGACCAGTGTCTTCACTTAACAGGGTTCACAGCCAAGATCCTCTTGGAGTATTGCCAGAAGGTTCTGTCTCCCCCAAGATGATTCCCTCCCTGGAGAAAGTCCATATCGCATCCAACAACTTGGGGTACAAAGGCCCCCTTTCTTCAATTAGGGGCATTTCTGAAGGGCCAGCCCAGCTTCAGAGCATCTCCAGGGATCTGTTCCGGCCTCTGTTGGAGCTGTACTCAGCTGAACTCTCCCCTATGTCGGGTCACACTCTCCTCTGCTCGAGAGCACTACCTACACACAGATCTCCATCTCAGCCTGTTTCCCTGTCCATCACATACCGGGAAGGGGAAGGGCACATAACTCTCGAAGCCACGCTGGCCGCCCGAGAGTCACCAATGTGGCTGAACTTCTCCTGGGGCCTGGGGCTACTATTCGTTTTGGCTCTTTTTTCTCATGTTCCTTTGCTCCTAATCAATCCCAAAGTGCCCCAATGGGTAAAATATGCATTCACATCTAAGAGAATAGATAACACAAACAAAAAACCTTACATCTGACCCAGCGAGATTGCTGCTTTGGAAAAAGCTAACCTCTACCCAACTCTAGCAAAACCTTTGCCGAAATCATAGCAATAAGTAAAAAATTATCTCCATTTTATGGAAGAGGAAACCGAGGCTCAGAGTGCTAAAGTGTCTTGCCTGGGGTCACACAGCAACTAATAAACACAGAGCCAGGTTTAGGGCAAGTCAGCTCATCCCTCCCCTCAGCTGGCCCCATGTCAACTGCAGAAATGGCAGACAGAATGATCCTAAAGACACACAGCATGCAAATATATCCCTGGTGTTAAACTTTGTGATTTAGGGGAGGGGTGATGTAAGAAATGATGATTTTCTTTCCTAGTAATGTTCAGTCTACAGTTTTAAGGGGAAGATATTATTTTTTTATGAATTTGGATGGGGGCGCAGTGCTATAAGGGTAACACAGAAAATGATACTTATATCTATAAAGCATTTCCTGGCTGCTAGTAGAACATGCGTTCACTGACATTATCTTAGTAAACACAAGAACAATGTGAAGGGAGTGTGTATATTTATTATATAGAAAACTAAGGTTCTGAGCATGTCATGCACTTGCCCAAGGTTCAATCACTGCAGCCAAAGTCCTGCCCAAGTTGAAGTTACACCAGTCCATTACAGCATATGGTGCAGATATGCAAGGGCTTTTCCACAGCTGTATGTGGACTTTGGCTTGCCAGCAGGGCCAGGTGCTAACCAGGTGCTGGCAGGTCCCTGAGGACACACCTCATCAGTCTGAATGAGCAGTTTCTACCCTCTCACACTTGCATTCACTAAGCATTCTATGTGCTTACTAACTGTAGGAAGTCTTTCATTGGTGGAAGCATGGTATATGCTTTCTGCAGTCCACAACTAGCATGGGGCTTGCCCACAGAAGGCACTAGATGTGCATTTGATGGAGAAGAGAGCAGAGTGTGGGCAGAATAGCAACTCTGCTAATCCCTTCTGTCTAAACTTGAAGAGGTCAAGTGTTGCTGGAAGGGGTAGACCAGTTCTTCAAATCTTAGTTATGTAAGTTCTTTCTTGGAATTTGTAGGAGAAGCCATGAAGGATTTTAGAACTTAAATTTTAAAGAAGTTGTTTCCCCATCAAGAAGAAAATTCATAGGAACTTCTCTCTCAAGAGGTGAGGCAAGCGAAGGTGTCAACAAATCTGGGGAAGGTCATGGCCAACTGGTGAAGGGTTGAGCTAAATGGTTGTTAATGAGAACCAGAAAATGTGGGGTTCTTGACCTAGTTCTGTCAACAATGCCTTGAATGACCTTGGTTGAGGCACCTATATTGACTGGAAGGTTTGGGTTGCAAATAGTAGGAAATGTATAATTCATGGTATATGAAGAAGCCCAGAGTTAATTCAGACAAACTGTTCTCTGTGATTCTCTAGTTGCTCTGGGTCAACTTGCCTCCCAAGACCCCTTTGCTCATGGGAATAAAGTGACTATAGCAACCCCTTTACCTACATATAGAATATACAGAAGAACTATACAAAAAAGATCTTCATGACCCAGACAAGCAAGATGGTATCATCGCTCACCTAGAGCCAGACATCCTGGAGTGCAAAGTCAAGTGGGCCTTAGGAACCATCACTACAAACAAAGCTAGTGGAGGTGATGGAATTCCAGTTGAGCTCTTTCAAATCCTAAAAGATGATGCTGTGAGAGTGCTGCGCTCAATATGCCAACAAACTTGGAAAACTCAGCAGTGGCCACAGGACTGGAAAAGGCCAGTTTTCATTCCAATCCCAAAGAAAGGCAATACCAAAGAATGCTCAAACTACCACACAGTTGCACTTATCTCACATGCTAGCAACATAATGCTCAGAATTTTCCAAGCCAGGCTTCAATAGTATGTGAACCAAGAACTTTCAGATGTTCAAATTGGATTTAGAAAAGGCAGAGGAACCAGAGATCAAATTGCCAACATCCACTGGATCATCAAAAAAGCAAGAGACTTCCAGAAAAACATCTACTTCTGCTTTATTGAATATGCCAAAGCCTTTAACTGTGTAGATCACAACTAACTGTGGAAAATTCTTCAAAATATGGGAATACCAGACCACCTTACCTGCCTCCTGAGAAATCTGTATTCAGGTCAGGAAGCAACAGTTAGAACTGGACATAGAACAGACTGGCTCCAAACTGGGAAAGGAGTACATCAAGGCTGTATATTGTCACCCTGCTTATTTAACTTATATGCAGAGTACATCATGAGAAAGCACAAGCTGGGGTGGATGAAGCACAAGCTGGAATCAAGATTGCCAGGAGAAATGCCAATAACTTCAGATATACAGATAACACCACCCTTATGGCAGAAAGCAAAGAACTAAAGAGCTTCTTGATGAAAGTGAAAGAGGAGAGTGAAAAAGTTGGCTTAAAACTCAACATTCAGAAAACTAAGATCATGGCATCTGGTCCTATCACTTCATAGCAAATAGATGGGGAAACAGTGGAAACAGTGTCAGACTTTTTAATTTTTAGGCTCCAAAATCACTGCAGATGGTGACTGCAGCCATGAAATTAAAAGATGCTTGCTCCTTGGGAGAAAAGTTATGACCAACCTAGACAGCATGTTAAAAAGCAGAGACATTACTTTGCCAACAAAGGTCCATCTAGTCAAAGATACGGTTTTTCCAATAATCATATATGGATGTGAGAGTTGGGCTATGAAGAAAGCTAAGCACCAAAGAAGTGATGCTTTTGAACTGTGGTGTTGGAGAAGACTCTTGAGAGTCCCTTGGACAGCAAGGAGATCCAACCAGTCCATCCTAAAGGAAATCAGTCCTGAATATTCATTGGAAGGACTGATGCTGAAGCTGAAACTCCAATACTTTGGCCACCTGATATGAAGAGCTGATTCATTATAAGAGACCCTGATGCTGGGAAAGACTGAGGGCAGGAGGAGAAGGGGATGACAGAGGATGAGATGGTTGAATGGCATCACCGACTCAATGGGTATGAGTGAGTAAACTCCAGGAGCTGGTGATGCACAGGGAAGCCTGGCGTTCTGCAGTCCATGGGGTTGCAAAGAGTCGGACATGACTGAGTGACTGAACTGACTGTCTTACCTACATATAGTCCAAAGAAAGATAAAATACATGTCCAAGAATTTATGGTTACAATTGGAGGATTCACTCTAGTTGGACCACTGGGTCTCATGTTCATGCTTGGACCAATCAGCAGCTGCTGAGTTTGACTGTGCTGTTCAACATTCCTGGGCCCTGAACTCATTCAGTCTTGGGGAATAACCTGCTTTTATTGAAGCACATGGAACTCCAATGGGAATTTGAAACTCCTGAGAAGGGGAAAAGGGAAAGATGATGAAGAAGCTACCCACAAGAGTCCAGTGTCTGCCATGGTCCTGGGACTCTAAGACCGTTATTTCAACCATCAAACATAAATAATAGTAATAACTGCTCAACTTATCACATGGGACTCATGTGTGTTCAAATGAGTTAATGGGAACTTATACGTTGGAAAGTCTAAAGCTCTACATTGATGGTTCTATATCTTTTCTGGTTACAGACTCTTGAGAATCTGATAAATCTATGAAATCAGCTTTTCCCCGACAGTCCACTGGTTAAGAATCTGCATGCCAATGCAGAGGACAGGGGTTTGATCCCTGATCTGGGAGACTTCACATGCTGTGAGGCAACTAAGTCCACGTGCCACAACTATTGAACCCACACTCTAGATCCCATGAGTTGCAACTACTGAGCCTGTGTGCCACCCATGGTACCTGTCTGTGCCTGTTATGAACTGAGCCAGCAGGAGGTGAGCAGAAGTGTCATCCACTGCTCCCCATCAGTCGCACTGCCTGAACCATCCTCCCCCCACCACCTACAGTCTTTTGGCATAGTCCCTGGTGACAAAAAGGTTGGGGACCACTGCTCTAGAGCCTGCGTACCACAACTACTGAAGCCTGAATGCCCTGGATCCCATGCTCTGCAGCAAGAGAAGCTATAGCAGTAAGAAGTCTGAGCACTGCAACTAGAGAGTAACCCCCACTCACCACAATTAGAGAAAGCCCTCACACAGCAACAGAGACTTAGCACAGCCAAAAATAAATAAATAAATAATTTTTTAAAATTATTACTTAAAAAAAAATCTATGATATCTTCAACTTCCCTGGTGGCTCAGATGGTAAAGCATCTGTCTACAGTGTGGGAGACCCAGGTTCGATCCCTGGGTTGGGAAGATCCCCTGGAGAAGGAAATGGCAATCCACTCCAGTTCTATTGCCTGGAAAATCCCATGGACAAAGGAGCCTGGTGGGTTATAGTCCATGGGGTCGCAAAGAGTCGGACACGACTGAGCAACTTCACTTCACTTCACTTCACTTCATGATATCTTCACTCCAGAAAGAGAATTGATACACAAACTTTTAAATGTAGTTTCGGAAGCCCACTAGTGGGTCCTGCCCAAGGTCCCTGAGTGGTGCCCTGCTTTCTCCCTGTGCTTTCTTTCCCACAGAGTTACCATTTCCTGGGTGCTTTCTAGGTCCCAGGCACTGACCAGGATGCTCTTTAAAGCCAATCTCATTTAATCCTGAAGACAACCATTATCAGAATGAATTATCATGTCCATAGTACAGATGAAGAAACCAAGCCTCAGTGAGGTTAAGTGACTCAAGAAAGGTCACACAGCTAGTAAGTTGTGCAGCCAAGATACAAGCCAGGTCTCCTGATCCAAGTCCAGTGCATTTTCATGTCATGTACCTAGAATGTCTTTCCCCTCTGCTGACTCCATACAAATCCTACACAGCTCAGGACTCCCTCTTCTAAGAAACCCTAGTTATATCTGATCTTATATGAATCGCCTTCACATGGCTGTTTCCTGCTTCACTGGAATGATGGGAGAGCTTCTTGCCCAGGCCTCCATATACAGCTCTATCAGGTCATTGGTGGATCAGCATTAGGTGCTGGGTGAGCTTCTGCCTGTCCAGGGAAGGCCAACCAAAGATTTCTCTTCATTTTGGCTTCACCATCACCAGGTGGGGGCACAAGGTCCACAGTTCCCAGAAATCCATGGGCACATAGCCCCCATACCACCAGAACCCCAAAGCTGGAGAGCAGAGCCTGCAGCAGAGTCTAGGGACCTCGCATTGTGTGCAGACCTTCTCCTTCCCCTGTGTCTCTCATGGCCTTGAGCTGCATGTTTAGATGCACTGTGCATCTCTATTGTCACAGTGACCATGGATATCTCACTCAAGATGCTTCACTTGAAGGGAACCGGCTGTGACACATCATTACTCTTAGGTGTATTCAACAAACTTCTACTGATGGCCACCACCATTATGGAGCACCTGCCTGGAGCCAGGCTCATTCATGTTCTCAGTGCATTCTCAAAACAATCGGAGAGAGAAGATGAGTTTCCCTTTGACTGTGACGACTTGGAGGGCTATCTAGGGTCATGAATGAGCCCCAGAGCCCATGCTGACCATTGCGCCTTCCTGCTCACTCACTGTCCCCATGAATATACAGGTGCTCTCTTTAATCCATGATGTCTCTACTAACATCATTGCCGATTGTTCTGGGTAGAGATCAAGGGTCGTATGTGCACATCAGGGACCTAGAAATGCTTCCCCAGGCGTCAAAGCGTGGATGCACACCACAGCCTAGCAGAGTCTTGCTCCTGGGGATGCCGATTACAACAGTGATGCAGCCTCCCTCTCTGACCTCCTCCCACATAGCCCAACCCAGGAGATGGATCTTGTCCTCCATCAGCCACTATTAGATGGCTTGGCAGTGCTGCTTAACCCTTCCCTTGCAAACTCCTTGCAGACAAAGACTGGGCCATCCTCACCTCTTACCCTACACTGCCTATCTTTGGCTATTCAAAGACACTTAAAAGTTCTTATTGTGGGGATCAAAGGAGGAAGTAACTGCAAAATTGCAACAGAAAGCACATTCCTGCGCAGGCACCTCCTCTGTTGGCATCATCCTCCTCTGTTGGCATCATCTTCCTATGTTGGCATCATCCGCCTCTGGCTCATCCTCACTCCACACACAGGGCTGGGCAATGCTCACCAGGCAGATTAGTTTGGATCTGCTTTTCCCAATGCTGCATGTGGGAAACTGCAGCAGTTCTTCCCAACGAAGCAGAGATATCCTGGCGCCCTGCAGCTCTTTCTAATCAGCCCAAGGGCCTGAGGCTGATGAGCTCTGAGAAAAGGCAACACTGAGCCTGCTTACTTATCATGGGCAGAGGAAATCCAGCAGGGTCTGGCTCCTCATATGGGCACAGAACAGGGGAGGAGGGAGGCCAGCCTAGGTTTGTTAATAAGGATGAAATCTCAGGCCCAGTGGAAGCCAACCTGTCAGGGTTCAAAACTCTGGAGCATAAAATGCTATTTTCCCTAGAAATTGAATCAGCATCCTGTTTTTTTTAAACTAATCTAAAGTTTATCCCTCTAGTCAACTCCTCTTCCCCACCCAAACCACACTTCCCAATTCACAGCTGGCTTCTAGATGTTATCATAAAAAGCATTATATTTAAGTTCATAAACATGTCATCAGGAAAAGACAAGAAGTCAACTTATGAGGGTTCCTACTAGCCGAAGATGGGGGCAATCCAAGCCTCAAAGAGGAATAAGCTCTGGAATGAATTGAAATACATGAAATACATGTTTCAAAACACCCATCACAGAATGTAGGGTGTATGAGAATTCTCTGTATGTCTTTTCAACTTTTCTGTAAATCTAAAACTATTCTCAAGTAATTTACTAATAAGAAGTCAAACATGAAAGTTCACATGCTGTTGTTCAGTTGCCAAGTCATGTCTGACTTTGTGACCCCATGGACTGGAACACATCAGGCCTTCCTGTCCTTACGATCTCCAGGAGTTTGTCCAAGTTCATGTCCATTGAATTGGTGATGTCATCCAACCATCTCATTCTGTCCTGCCCCCTTCTCCTCCTGCCTTCAATCTTGCCCAGCATCAGGGGCTTTTCCAGTGAGTTGGCTCTTCGCATCAGGTGGCTGAAGTATTGGAGCTTCAGCTTCGACAACAGTCCTTCCAATGAGTATTCAGGGTTGATTTCCTTTAGGACTGACTGGTCTGATTCTGTAATGGAAAAGGCCCAGAGTAAGCAAATCACACAGAAAGCAGAGCTGTGGTTGCTTGGGGCTGACAGGAGGCAGGAGAAGTAAGGAGTCATGTTTTAATGAGCAGGGGGTTTCCACTGATGACAGTAAGGAGGCTCTGAAACTGAATAGTGATGATGGTTTCACAACATTATGAATGTGCTAAATATCACTGAAGTGTACACTTTAAAATGGGGAACTTTATGTTATGTGTATTTACCATAGTGAAAAAAGAAAAAAAATGTCCAAATGCATCCATACATAGCAAAATGTAAAACCTTGTGTAAAAATCAAAGTAATTATTTAATTTCAAGGTGGTAGGTATTTCTGGAAAGGAATACAGACAATTGGATGAAGCCATTGTACCCAAGAGCTTCCCTTGTGGCTCAGCTGGTAAAGAATCCACCTGCAATGTGGGAGACCTGGGTTCAATCCCTGCATTGGGAAGATCCCCTGAAGAAGGGAAAGGCCACCCACTCCAGTGTTCTGGCCTGGAGAATTCCATGGACTGTATAGTCCATGGGGTCGTGAAGAGTTGGACACAACTGAGCGACTTTCGCTTCACTTCTCATTGTACCCAAGTTGAAATGGAGCAGGAGCCTATGGTCCTTGCTCCTCACGTCTTCTGCCTGCCTTTCATCTCTGGAAATCTTTAGCCAAAAAATAAGTTTAACCAAACAAGGAGAAAATGCAGAAACAAAGGAAAACAGTCAGAGGAGACCACAGAATAATAACGTAGTCATTAAGCATAGTCAAGGACATTTAGTTCCTGCTCAAGGCCTATAGATAATACTCCCAGCTATGTCCTGTTAACAGTCTTATAGGTGCTGAAACCCCTATCAAGTGGAAGAAGTTAACTACATGATGACCAGACTGTAACCAGGACATAAGCTGCCACAATTCTGAGAAATGGCCTCAAGGAAATGAAAAAATAATGATCGTGGAACTGAAGACTAACTGTACTTAAAATAATCAAGATAACACTGATGAGACCACCTATGTCTAATTTCAAGATGACTGTCAGAGATGACTGTGCTGTTTCTACATGTAGCCCCTTTCCTCAGCCTGTAAAAGCTCATGCGCACTGATTGTCACTTGAGGAGAGTTGGCCTTTGCACAGGAGTCCACCTTCCCTACTGGTTGCTCTCATCCAAAATAAAGCAAACTTTCCTTCTACCAGCCTTCCCACTTTATTGACTTTTGAGTGGCAAGCAGCCATACCCTACTTTCTGTTACAAAGTTATATGTATTCATTCATTCACTCATTCACACATGCAAGAAATGTTTATCGAATCTCTGCTCTGTACTTGGTCACTATCCCAGGGGATGGAATACATCTGTGAAGAGGAAACAGACAGAACTAACCTTTTGTGATACCTATAAATTTATTTAGTATGTTGCTGAACCAGTATGGCTGTGTATTACCAAGTGTTTATCCTCAAGGCTGGTACCTGTGTGTTTTATGCATCTATAGAAGTCACTGTGATAAGTGATCTTACAAGACTGTCTTATTTGATTATCATGAGCTCCATGAACTAGATTTTATCCCACTCCTCAGATGAGTCATGAAGGCTTTTGGGAGTTCTACAACTTATGCAAAGCCACACAGCTCACAGGCAGTGGAGCTTGAATTTGAGTCCAGAAAATCTGACCTAACTTCCTTGTGATATAAAAAGAATGGTGTCAACAGCAACTCCCAAACTTGCTACTCTCCTTTGACTTTGTCTAGCCATCCCCATATGCGCTTTGATAGGATTTCTCAGTAGAACAATAAGAAAGTCACAATGAAATAATTTTTTAGCAGTATATATTTGAGCTATCTATGTTGCTTATTATAAATAAATATAGGATTATGGATTCATGGGATACAGCAAGCCAAAGAATAGGATATAGTCATGTAAGCTCTCAACCTAAGTGAATCATGAAATATAAATACCAAGTACAAAATATAAGTGGCTTTCTTTGCACTTACTTGTACTTCACACATCATGATATCTTATCTGTCATTCTGAAACATGACCCAGTTCAGAAAAAGGGACTTGTTTTTTTGAAACTGCATTTGATGATTCAAATCAATGCAAGAGACCAATGTTGTAGTACTGGCCCTGTGCCTACTGTTTTCTTGTATCCTCTTCCCAATAATTAGTGAATTTTGGTTGTCAATTAAGATTTTTTAAAAATCTGAGTTCATTATCAGAGAAATGCAAATCAAGACCACAATGAGGTACCATTTCACACCAGTCAGAATGGCTGCAATCCAAAAATCTGCAAGCAATAAATGCTGGAGAGGGTGTGGAGAAAAGGGAACCCTTTTACACTGTTGGTGGGAATGCAAGCTAGTATAGCCACTATGGAAAACAGTGTGGAGACTCCTTAAAAAATTGCAAATAGAACTGCCATATGACCCAGCAATCCCACTGCTGGGCATACACACCAAGGAAACCAGAACTGAAAGGGACACATGTACCCCAATGTTCATTGCAGCACTGTTTATAATAGCTAGGACATGGAAACAACCTAGATATCCATCAGCAGATGAATGGATAAGAAAGCTGTGGTACAAATACACAATGGAATATTACTCACCATTAAAAAGAATACATTTGAATCAGTTCTAATGAGATGGATGAAACTGGAGCCGACTACACAGAGTGAAGTAAGCCAGAAAGAAAAACACCAATACAGTATACTAACACATATATATGGAATTTAGAAAGATGGTAATGATAACCCTGCATGTGAGACAGCAAAAGAGACACAGATGTATAGAACGGACTTTTGGACTCTGAGGGAGAGGGAGAGGGTAGGATGATTTGGGAGAATGGCACTGAAACATGTATACTATCATGTAAGAAACGAATCTCCGGTCTATGTTCGATGCAGGATACAGGATGCTTGGGGCTGGTGCACAGGGATGATCCAGAGAGACGATATGGGGTGGGAAGTGGGAGGGGGGTTCAGGAATGGGAACTCATGTACACCCGTGGTGGATTCATGTAAATGTATGGCAAAACCAATACAGTATTGTACAGTAAAATAAAATAAAAATTAAAAAAAATCTGAGTTCATCATTTTACAAAAGCAAACAAAAAACCCTCATTGATCCCTGTAGGAGGTTGCAAGGAAATGAAGTCATTTTTCTAAAAAATGATAAAAGCCAAGAACCAAGCATTTTTCTATCCTTTCTGTGTAAACTGAAGTTTAGAGTAACAAATATTTCATAAAGTAACAAATATTCATAAATCGCTCTTTATTAAAGAATGCCAGCTAGTAAATGCAACAGGTTTGAAGGAATTTTAAAAGCACCATTTTGCAACTCCTAATGAAATAATGAATCTAGGTAATGGCTATGAATGGATGCTGAAATCACAAGATAAATTGTGATAAGGAACATTGTAAAGATGGTTCAGGCTGATAACACAAATCCACCAGCAGGAAAGAAAACAACAAGACAGCATATGCCAGCTGATGTGGTTCAATAAGAAGTCTCCAAGTCACATATCACCCACCACCCCACAAACAGAGAAACCTAGGTCCAATGGAACCTCTAGAGGTAGATGGTGTGGAATAGCTGGAATGGGGTGTGTTGAACTGGGCTGGCTGGAAGAACAGAGGTGGCATGGGTTAATTTGGATGGAATGGTTTGGAATGAAATGAAATGATGATTTAGGTTTTGCTTATGAAACTGGCAAACAGACAGAATGGCAATAAAGTAATAGAAATCTTTGAAGACTTGAATACTTACAGAAATGATGGATTCAAAGGAGATTATTAAGAAGTTACTGAATACAGAAGAAATTAACAAAATATTGCAAATCAACTATACTGCAATAAAATAATTTTTTATAAAAAGAAGAGAATGGACTCCTGAATCTAACATCATATCATGTCAACTATACTTCAATAGAAGACAATAAAGGAAGACAGAAAGGAAGGAAGGAAGTCATTCTCAAAAGAAAAAAATATCAGTAGACTTTTAGTCCTCCATATTTCCAGTCACTTTTTTTTTTTTTTTGAGTTGAATTCAAAATATCAAGTACAACTTCCTAAACAACCATTGTGAGAAATTTAAATTATTCATCCATGCTCCCTCTGCACACCCCATTAAGGGCAAACAGATTTCTGAGTTGTGAATCTGCATGAGAAAGCAGTTTTGACTATCTTATTCCTCATACTATCAATAAGGACACTCCCACCTCACAAGTACAAGAAGACGCTTGGCTGGTGTCAGGAGAAGGGCGGGGTGGGAACATAGGAGAAGCAAGACCCTGAGAGGCATGTGAGCACCTGATATATTTTTCAGTGTTGTGGTGGATTAAAATGCCCACAAATTATATGTTTCTTCTTTCATGAGATGTGACTTTGTTTGTCCCCCTGGAATTGATGGGTTCTGTGACTGCCTTCACCAGCTGAATGTGTCAAAGTGATGCTGTGTCAGTTTCCAGGCCTAGGATTTGAGACTGGCAACCTCATCTCTTGGGATACTCACTGGAGCCCTGAGTTTGCATGTAAGAAGTCCTGCTACCTGGATAGAGGCACCACTTGGAGCGGCCCTGTAACTCCACAGAGAAGAAAAGGGGCCTAGCTAAGCCCAGACAGTCCCCTACACTACACCCCACACCCCACACTCTGCCAGGCACCAGCCATGTAAGTAAAACCTTCCTGGGACCTTCAGCTGCCAGCTGAATCCCACCAGTCATGGCCGCATGGAGCAGAACCAAACTCCTGACCCTCAGATCATGAGCAGAGTAAAACAAGTGCTGCTTTAAGCCCCTATTTTGGGGTAGTTTCTGTTGCAACAGTAGATCATTGGAACATGGAGTGTTCCCTAAGCAGATGATGTAGAGATGATGACTCCCCTTCCCCTTCTTGGGAAGTGGGACTATATGCACATCGCCTACCTTGTTTCCCACCTGGCTCTACTGTGTGACCAGGTGGCTGGAAAAGAAGAAGAGGAATCAGGAGCAGGGTATAGGGAAAGGGTGAGAGCCCACTTGGCTACTGAACCATGGTCCTGAGCCCTGATATGAGAAGCCACAGATGAGAGACAGCATCTTTGTCATTTGTCTGTTTGCCATGAGACTGAGAGAAAAAGAAAAGGCCCAAAGAAAGGAAAACAGACAGAGGAAAGGACACAGGGTTCAAAGACTGAGCCCCCCAGAGTGGACTACAGCCAATGCCTTGAATCTCTGAGCAGGTGTCCTGCTTCCAAACAGCAGCAATGCGTGCCATCGCTGAGCCCCCACTTCCGGGAAATCCAGCACAGGCACCAGTGGGAGTGCGCATCCTCTCAGTCCTCAGTGCAGGAGTTCTTACATCCACTTTAGAAGGTGCAGCACAGCAGGGCAGTGATGAACACACCGACACTGGAGTCGCAGCACTGACATGAAAGATCCTGCTTCCTGAAGCTCAGTTGGCTCATTTGTAAGACAGGTACAAAAAACTAGACTTTAGGCCCAATGCAAGGACGACATGTTGCAATACCCAAAAAGCATATGTCATAACGTGGACTCTGAGTAAATGTTGGTCCCTTCCCTCAAACCCGCAGACAAAATCCCCCAACACGTCCACTCTGGGTTTATATACTTTAGAAAGGAGCAAAATATTCCATTTATCATTTTAATTTTGTTTTGAATCCAGGAAATCCTAAAGGGGTTAGGGTTAGTAAACCACAGATTGCTTTAAGCAATCCTGATCCCCTGACCCATGAACTTGGCAGAGCCCAGTGCAGAGCTCAGTCTGCCGTGGTCTGTGAAAGTGAAGGGCCAGCGGGGTTCCAGTCTCAAAAGGACCTGGTTTGGATGCCTGACTCTACCAGTTTTCAACTCCAAGACTAAGGAAACACCCTGCACCTCTCTGGGCTTCAGTTCCCTACTTGTAAAGTGCCACTATCAGGGCAGCAAAGTTGCTGGGAGGATTAAATAATGCTAGGATGAGCAGGTGATGATTAAATAGTGGCCGTCATCATTGGGGCTTCCCTGGTAGCTCAGCTGGTAAAGAATCTGCCTGCAATTTGGGAGACCTGGGTTTGATCCCTGGGTTTGGAAGATGCCCTGGAGAAGGGAACAGCTACCCACTCCAGTATTCTGGCCTGGAGAAGTCCATGGACTGTACAGTCCATGGGGTCACAAAGAGTCAAACTCAACTGAGCGACCTTCACTTTCACTTTCATCATCACTATCACCATCATCATCACTTCTTCTAAACAGAGGGCCAGCTAGGGTTGGGAAATGCACCGAGAGGTGTCTGAGGTTTCTAGGGAAGTAAAGTCATTGAGAGATGCAGCTCTGTTGGCTTCAGAAACAGCCACCCTAAAGGCCTGATTCAGCAGAGAGTCAATAAGGGGCTAGATGTAAATACTTCTGTGTTGGCCGGAGGTGCCTTCCTCTGGCACACAAGGCTTCCAGAGGAGTAGTGCAGGGCCCTGTCATGTGTGTTTACTGAATGGGCTGGGGAGAACCACAGCAGTGGGACTGAGCAACCAAGAAGGGTCTGATGGAGGGGATTCGGGGACTAATAGCCTTGACTCCAGGTCACACCTGAGCCAGCTTCTTACTCTCCTTAAAGACAAAAGTCTTCAGGATGGAAAGAGGCCTGGTTGGAGGAAGTCCTAGGAAGTAGCCAGCTCAGTGAGGCCTGGGGTGTTGGCAGAACCTGAAAGGAAAGGACAGGGATGGACAAAATCCTTGTCCTCTAAGAGAGAGGCTTCAGTTTAACTCCCAGCCATCTAGGTATAATCAATAGGGGAAGGGTCTTCTCTCACTGATAAAACTAGCTGTGTTCCATACAGATGGGCCTTGATGAGTTGAAGATGGAGGAAGGGAACTGGCAGTCCGCATGATGGAGGAAAGGGGACAAGCAGGAGATGCCAGATCTGCAGAGCAACGTGTCAGTGGGAGAAGGCCCTATGGTGAGAGATGGATGGAGGCAGCCAAGAGGGTGTTGCATTGAGGAACAAAATGACCAGTAAGGATGTTTAGGTAATTCGCTGAGGGCTACCAGCCATGAGGTCTACTTTGTTCCCAAACATATTGTGGGAGTGGATCCTCTGTGGCACTTGGAGGGGCAGTTTGCTTACCTGACAGTATCATGCAGAGACGGACTATAAAGACCAGGGGCCCAAGAGAGAGTAAGATGCAGGGAAATCCAAAAGTCCTGGAGAGTCACCCCAAGTCATGGGGTTGAGAGACTGAGACACATCTATTTGATCTCAAGGTTGTGGAGCAACATGGTTGACATCTGGGCTAGACATGACATTGCACCATTCACTGTAGGGTAATATGAGTGGTAGAAAAACTGGACCTTGCTCTCAAACAGAGTTGTAAAGAGTCGGACATGACTGAGCGACTGAACTGAACTGAACTGACTCACATCTTAAGATGATCTTTTGTGGGAATGAGAGTAGTCAAGGTCACACTAGAACATGATTGCCAAAGCCCTGGCCAAAGAGGCTCAATGGCTTCTTATTAATCGTGAGGTCATCTCTTACCTGAAGGATACTGACACTGCCCAGGCCCCCGTACCCAGGGAGAAGGACAAGGAGTCCTCAGACTTTTGGGGGAGTGGGTGGAACATACACACTATTCTTCATTCTCATGACATCACATATTATTGATACTGACCAGGGTTCTTGACCTTTCCCAAACATTAGAAAATGACTAGAGGCCAGACCTAGAGCCAGACACGCTGGGATGTGAAGTCAAGTAGGCCTAGGAAACATCACTGCGAACAAAGCTAGTGGAGGTGTTGGAATTCCAGTTGAGCTAGTTCAAATCCTAAAAGATGATGCTGTGAAAGTGCTGCACTCAATATGCCAACAAACTTGGAAAACTCAGCATCAGCCACAGGACTGGAAAAGGTCAATTTCCATTCCAACACCAAAGAAAGGCAATGCCAAAGAATGCTCAAACTACTACACAATTTCACTCATCTCACACGCTAGTAAAGTAATGCTCAAAATTCTCCAAGCCAGGCTTCAACAGTACATGAACTTTCAGATGTTCAAGCTGCATTTAGAAAAGGCAGAAGAACCAGAGATCAAATTGCCAACATCCACTGGATCACTGAAAAAGCAAGAGAGTTCCAGAAAAATATCTACTTTCTGCTTTATTGACTATACCAAAGCTTTGACTGTGTGGACCATAACAAACTGAAAAATTCTGAAAGAGATGGGAATACCAGACCACCTGACCTGCCTCTTGAGAAATCTGTATATAGGTCAGGGAGCAACAATTAGAACTGGACATGGAACAACAAACTGGTTCCAAACAGGGAAAGTAGTATGTCAAGGCTGTATATAGTCACTCTGTTTATTTAACTTCTATGCAGAGTACATCATGAGAAACACTGGGCTGGATGAAGCACAAGCTGGAATCATGATTGCCGGGAGAAATATCAATAACCTCAGATAGGCAGATGACACCACCCTTATGGCAAAAAGCAAAGAAGAACTAAAAAGCCTCCTGATGAAAGTAAAAGAAGAGAGTGAAAAAGTTGGCTTAAAACTCAACATTCAGAAAACTAAGATCATGGCATCTGGTCCCATCACTTCATGACAAATAGATGGGGAAACAGTGGAAACAGTGAGAGACTTTATTTTGGGGGGCTCCAAAATCACTGCAGATGGTGACTGCAGAATGCAACCATGAAATTAAAAGACACTTGCTCCTGGGAAGAAAAGTTATGACCAACCTAGACAGCATATTAAAAAGCAGAGACATTACTTTGCTGACAAAGGTCCACATAGTCAAAGCTATGGTTTTTCCAGTAGTCAAGTATGGGTGTAAGAGTTGGATTATAAACAAAGCTGAGCTCCAAAGAATTGATGCTTTTGAACTGTAGTGCTGGAGAAGACTCTTGGGAGTCCCTTGGACTGGAAGGAGATCCAACCAGTCCATCCTAAAGGAAATCAGTCCTGAATATTCATTGGAAGGAAACTCCAACACTTTGGCCACCTGATGTGAAGAACTGACTTATGGGAAAAGCCCCTGATGCTGGGAAAGATTGAAGGCAGGAGGAGAAGGGGACGACAGAGGATGAGATGGTTGGATGGCATCACCAGCTCAATGGGGATGAGTTTGAGTAAACTCCAGGCATTGGCGATGGACAGGGAGGCCTGGCGTGCTGCAGTCCATGGGGTTGCAAAGAGTCGGACACGACTGAGCAACTGAACTGAACTGAGAGGCCAGACAAGAAATTCAGGCAAAGCTTTACTGGGGCCCCTGCTGCAGTAGATTGGAGCAAGAATAAACAGGTTCCCTCACTTATACCCAATGTTGGGTGAGTTTGGGATGTGTCCAAGTGTCAGGCTGGAGGGGTGGCTTAGGTCCACCCTTTAGGTGGTGTTGTGTGCAAGGGGCATGCACAGTACCCTGTTTTTGCTCTTAACACTCTGTTTTTGTTCCTGACACCCTGTTTTTGCTCCAGGCTTTTTGAAAGTGGCAGTTGTGTTTTTTGGTGTCTTTGTATCTTTTGTTGCGAATTTGCCTCACAGCACAGTTATTTTTAGTCCCATATAGTTTTGTTGTATTTTGTTGCTGGTGGAGAGGTGTGCCCTGATGCAAGCACTGAAGCAGGGTCCCAAGTCTCAGCCCGTCTCATTATTATCCTCACTTTACAGATGCAGAAACAGAGGTTCCGAGACACTAAATAATTCACAGCAGTCAGTATTGGCCCACGTCTATCTGACTCCACAGCCCTATGCTTTCTCTACTTACAGAGGCTCAGCACTCATCACTACAATGACCACCATCATCATAACCATCACCACTACCCACCTTGTCACTATTACCAACAATACCACCACCACCAGCATTATAACCATACCACCACCATAGCCACCAACAGCAATATCACCATCACCGTTACCACCAACACCATCAACACTACCACAATCACCACTAGCGACACCATTACCACTGTTACCTCTACCACCAACACCAAACCAACACACACTCTACCCACATGAATACCACCAACACCTGCACCAAAAGCAACACTGCTATCCCCTCCATCACCACTACCAACAGTGACACAAACATCAATAGTAATATCATCACTAGCATCAGAAGCACTAAGATTTGCCTCAAACAGCCATACCACTTTGAAGGGTAATGGCAAGGGAAAGGAAGCCTAAGAGGATACTGAAAGGTGAGAGGAGAATGGGCAAATAAGACAAAAGGAAGAGCATTGATAAAAAAAAAAAATCCCAGCATCAAACTGAGGCCTCAGAGTTTAGAGTGTCCAAAATTAGTCCAAGTAGAGGTCAGACCAAGGAATGACCAAGCAGTTACGTTTGACCAGGAAGGGCCGCAGGAAGCCCTGGAGTTGTACATAGAGAATCTGAGCTTTCTTTCCACTCCACTCACTCCTTCCCACACAGGCCTCTTATTGCTCTCCTATTATTTTCCCCATCTTTGCCCCAGGCCTGAATCTACCCACCCCAGGCCCAGCTTAGCTCCGCAGGTTTGAAACCAAATTGATTGGGCCCCATACCTGCCTCATGTCACTCTGAGCCCCAAAGAGGGACTCTAGAGTCTCAGGTCCTAGCTACATGACTTCACAATGAACCCAGGGGGACCAAGATTTGATTCAACACCATGCTGGACAATAATCACAGGTGGGACAGGTGAAGAACAGCTCTATACACACAGCCAGGAAGTGCCTGGGGACAGACCAGGAGGTGAATTCCAGGGTAGAGCGAGCATGTGTCTTACCAACTGAAGACAATTCATTGAGCTCATGATGTTGCAAAGGAGGGAAATTTCACCAAAAACAATTAAAGATGGTCTTGGGGAGGAACAGAATGGATTTCTTCCTATTCCTTCACTGCTCCCTCAGGTCAGGTGAGCTCAAGTGAGTCACTGATACCCAACGAGCTTCATTCAGTGTCTTCATCTGCAATGAAGGATGAAGGGAGGGGACACCCACCTAGAAGGGATATGAAACATACAGTAGGTCCAGGGCCAGTGGATGATGTGAATGAAAAAATGAGGGAAGAATGACCTGCCCTTGGGATGAGCTGTCTCACACTTGAGTAGCCTGGGAACTGCTGAGGTGCCATTGCTCATGACTGTCACAGCCCCGAGGCACTCTCTGCTCCCCCTGCCTGCCTGCAGAATCCACTGGACAGTCTGGAAGCCAGATTTATGTCTCCAGCCACCCCAAGAATTCTCCTGAACATGAGAGCTTCTGTTCACTTCAGCCAGACACTGTCTTAAATTTATGCTGCCAGACTTCATTAGGGCCCAGGTTTGCTAGAACCATTAAAGGTGGGGAGAGAGAAAAAGAGGGTGCTTCGGAAATGGAGTGTGAAATAAGGTAAGGAAAAGTTTAATGGGGCCAGAATCAAGTCAGCAAAGCACATTATTAATAGTTCTTTTATTCCTTATCACATTGCAAATTAACTGCCTCCTGACTCTGAGGTCTCTGAGTTGCTGCCTGGAGCTCAGCAGCTCCTATCCTGTGGAGGGGCCCTGTTTGCAGACTGATGCTGGTTCTGGGGTGTTCTCATAGGCACTTCTTTGATCTGGGGCCTCTGGTTTATCGAGAAGGTATGGATGGTGAGCTCTTGACAAGCTCCTCACCACAATGGGAACAGGAGCCCCACAGACCTTGCAGGACCTTGCTTGGAATATGGAGAGAAGCTCAAAGAGCAAACTTTACCCCCTAAACTGCCCACTCTGGAGGTGAGGGTAAGGAATGGTACCTGAGCTGTCACTCAGATGTCAGCAGAGACACTAAGACCCCTACAGAGCCTGTGAAGTAGGGAGGACAAGAAAGAGATTTCTGAGTTTCCCTCCAGGAGGGAAGCATGAGATGCCTGGCACATAGCACGTATTTTCCTCAGCCTGCCAGGCCCACCTCAAGGTGAGCTGGGTCATGGCTAGATGTGCTGCTGGGAGGGCCACACCACCGGCCTGTCCCCATGCAGCAAAGGTTTATTGAACTCTGATGCTCTGGGCCACAGCTGGATTCAGACCCACTCCAGCCCAGGGGGTTATTCACAACCATCCATCCCAATCCTCCAGCCCACCTCTCATTGACGTTGCCGGTGTGAGGGCATTGGAGATGATGGTGTTCCTCACTGGAGGGTTGGCAACTCACTGAAATCTACAAACCAAAAAGATTGGCAATTGGGGTCCGGCCTCCATGAATGCAGCCCCCTGAGGTTCTCACTAAATGGAGGCTCAAAACCTTCAGGGTGAGGATCAGACAGGGCACCACTCCTCTGGGCTCTGTCTGCAGAGACAACCTTTGGGGGTGACAGTCGTCCTTCTGACTGTGGGCTACACAAAAAATTAAGATGTCATAAGTAGACTAATTTCCAAAAAAGCAGACCTTGGGGAGAGTCCTGGTTTACCACTTATCAGCCAGTTGCCTTGGGCACTGAGAACCTTTGTGCCCTTCTGATGCCCACTATTAACAAACATCCAGGTGGATGGAGAAGTGGCAGGCCCTATCACAGAATGATGGGGCTGAAAGTCTCCTTACAACCAGGAATGCTGTTCTTCTAACAACCTTTTGACAGCAACAGTCATAAATACTGTGCATGCTTAGTAGCTCAGTCATGTTCAACTCTTTGCGACCCCACAGACTGTAACGCACCGGGCTCCTCTGTCCATGGGATTTTTCAGGCAAGAATAAGCAGTGGGTTGTCATTTCCTCCTCCAGGGGGTCTTTGCAACCCAGGGATCGAACCTACATCTCCTGTGTCTCCTGCACTGGTATGCAGATTCTTTACCACTGAGTCACCTGGGAAGCCCCCATAAATACCAAACATTTGCATATTGATTCCCAGGTCACATGTTTTGAAACATTAACCCATGAGATATGTTATATTGCTGAGCCCACATTACAGATGAGGAAACTGAGGTGCAGCTATGAAGCTGCAGAGCTGGGATATGAATCCAAGTGGAATGGCTCAGAGTCCAGTCTAGTATTTGGCTGACATCTGGGTGCCCTTAGGCATTATAAAACAGACTGCACAGCAGCTTTGAGATGGGTCAGATGTGGGGGGTGCGGAATGCTTAAGACAGATGTTCTTAAGGGTCTTGCCTTCACAGTGGCTTTGGCCACAGCCCCTTTGCTGGAGGTGAGGTGGTTTTAGGGGACCACAGCATCCCTGCATCCTCGGCCCACAATTCTGACATTGATTCCCCTGTGCTAAAGGCACCCCAGGTTTCTCCATGTGACACACAATTTTTCTAAATGAAAGAGAGACTTAAAATTGCTGCCAGTAGACCCATATTCATAGCCCAGTCTGCTCCCTTGTTAGTTGTATCATAAACCAGCAACAGTACAGACGAACACCTGCTGTGTGAGGGGTTTCACTTGGCCTTTCCACACACCCTCCTCTCTTTTATCTTCACAGCCACCAGTGACTCAGCCTCACACTCTTGTTTTCATGTGGGGTCCAGGACACATCCATGAGAAGCCTATGCTCACGTACCCAGCACAGAAGTTAGAATTGTCAGTGAAGCCAGCATGACTCTAAAGCCCATGCCCTTGGGACTCCACGATGCCATGTTAATATTTTATTAGTTACTAGTATATTTTGCTTATGAATTTTACCTTCCAGAATATTCTCTCATTCATATCTCATTTGGCTGTGCCACTCACTCTAAGTTCCTTGCTCTCTTTGAGTCACCATTCTCTCAAGAGTAAGACAGTAAGATCCAATCTCAGTGTCCATTCATCTATCATTTTATAATCAATAACCAACCCAGAGATAGGCAAGCCAACAATAACAATTGCCATTTCACAAAGGAAGAAGCTGAAATGTAGAACGTTTCACCTGATTGATCAACCAGCTTATTGTGGAGACCTACAAGAATGGACAATAACAATAAAAACAACAGCAATAATGACAGCAACATCTTGAATTATTGTACGGTTACCCTATGCCAATCCCAGCACCAAGCACATTGCATTCTATCTCATTTAATCCTCACAGCAGCTCTGTTTTTAGAGAAGGAATCTAAGGTCAAGACTCAAACCAGATTGCTAATCACTATAGAATGGAGTCCAGCTCACTCACTTATTATACCACAGGCATGGCACTCAGGCTTGGGAATACAGTGGTAAATAAGAAAGACAAAACCCTGCCCCAAAGTAGCTAACATACTAGAGTCTCATGCAATATCTGTAGCCCCTAAAATCCTAGCAATTTCTAGGTCAGTGACTGCTGCTGTTGCTAAGTCTCTTCAGTTGTGTCCGACTCTGTGCAACCCCATAGATGGCAGCCCAACAGGCTTCCCCTTCCCTGGATTCTCCAGGCAAGAACACTGGAGTGGGTTGCCATTTCCTTCTCCAATGCATGAAAGTGAAAAGTGAAAGTGAAGTCGCTCAGTCGTGTCTGACCTTTAGCGACCCCATGGAGCCTACTAGGCTCCTCCGTCCATGGGACTTTCCAGGCAAGAGTACTGGAGTGGGTGCCATTGCCTTCTCCAGGTCAGGGGCTAACAGGATAAGTGGAGACCCAAATTCTCCATCACCTGGCTTTTCTCCAGGTCTCCAACAGGATGTGATGTTTAGCAAGGATCACCGAATATCCACTCTACCTCATAAGAATGTCTCTTTTCCTTGACTATGTCATTCTTTTTTTTAAATTCACAACCAGCCTTATTTTAATATATACCCCAAAACACAGGGAAAATGGCACCCTTTTAATGAGGAAGAAGACGGGGATGAGGAAGGTGCAAAGTAGCTTACTAAATTTCAGGCTGGCATTTAAACTTACTCATGTGATTCAAGCTCATTTACTTCTCTTGCAGTTGGGTGACAAGAACATATATTTCCCTAGAAATGTAGCACACTAAAACCACTGTAAATAAGGGCCTGAAAAATTGTTCTTTTATCTATGTGATGATTTATGGGCTTCCCCATTTTCTCCAGCTGACTGACTCCTGGAGTCTGGACAGGGCTAGGCATGTTGATACTCCAAACTAACTGTTTGATGTGAATTCCAAAATTCATGCCTCTGAAATCCATTCATGCCTGGGAGTCCATCTGTCCTCTGGGCTTCTTCAAATGGTTGGGTGCCAGCACCCAGTTCAACAGATGACATTTCCTCCTAAACTTCTTACTTCTCCTATATGTGTTCTTAGAGAATGGCACTGACATCCCCTGAGACCCCATGTAGTGGTGGAGAAGTCCTCTAAGGCATCTTGTTCTCATGCACCCTTGTACTCATCCTATCAGTCATGTGATTCTTAAATTACACTTGCTCAGATTCCCTCAAATACATCCTTCTTTCCAGCCTAGGACCAGAGTCCCCTCCAGCATCCTTTGCACTAACCTCCATGCTTCTAGGCTGGCCCCCACCAATTGTTTCTATTCTGTCTACACTGATTTTTTAAAATCACAATCTGATTATAAAGGTCAAGTTCCTCCATCGCTTTTTTTAGTCTCAGATGTCCCACATTCTCCACTCACATTTGTGCCTGGCCCCCTAAACTCTTTTCTCCCTCTTGCTTCTGTGCTATGCAGGTATCACTCCATCTTTGTAGAACATACTTTCCCATCTTCTTTGCCTGAAAATTTCTTGGTATGAACTGCATGTTTGTGCCCTCTCAAAATTCATATGTCAAAAACTAATCCCCTAGGAAGTGGGACATTTGAGAGGCAATTAGGTTTAGATGAGGTCATGAGGGTGGAGCCCCCATGATGGAATGTTCCCTGGCAGTCCAGTGGTTAAGACTCCCTGCTTCCACTGCAGGGGGCTGGGATTCGATCTCTGCTCCAGGAAGTAAGATCCCACATGCTGCATAGTACAGGAAAAAAAAAAAAAGAATAGAAAGATATTAGAGTCTCACCATTCAAATAGGAAAAGGAGTACGTCAAGGCTGTATATTGTCACCCTGTTTATTTAACTTATATGCAGAGTACATCATGAGAAACGCTGGGCTGCAAGAAGCACAACCTGGAATCAAGATTGCCAGGAGAAATATCAATAACCTCCGATATGCAGATGACACCACCCTTAATATGCAGATGACACCACCCTTATGGCAGAAAGTGAAGAGGAGCTAAAAAGCCTCTTGATGAAAGTGAAAGAGGAGAGTGAAAAAGTTGGCTTAAAGCTCAACATTCAGAAAACGAAGATCATGGCATCCGGTCCCATCACTTCATGGGAAATAGATGGGGAAACAGTGGAAACAGTGTCAGACTTTATCTTTTTGGGCTCCAAAATCACTGCAGATGGTGATTGCAGCCATGAAATTAAAAGACGCTTACTCCTTGAAAGGAGTAAGTGCTATGCAGGTAGATAGTGCTACTCAATATGCGGTAGATAGCATATTGAAAAGCAGAGACATTACTTTGCCAACAAAGGTCCGTCTAGTCAAGGCTATGGTTTCTCCAGTGGTCATGTATGGATGTGAGAGTTGGACTGTGAAAAAGGCTGAGCACTGAAGAATTGATGCTTTTGAACTGTGGTGTTGGAGAAGACTCTTAAGAGTCCCTTGGACTGCAACGAGGTCCTACCAGTCCATTCTAAAGGACATAAGCTCTGGGTGTTCTTTGGAAGGACTGATGCTAAAGCTGAAACTCCAATACTTTGGCCACCTCACGTGAAGAGTTGACTCATTGAAAAGGACTCTGATGCTGGGAGGGATTGGGAGCAGGAGGAAAAGGGGACAACAAAGGATGAGATGGCTGGATGGCATCATAGACTCAATGGACGTGAGTCTGAGAGAACTCAGGGAGTTGGTGATGGACAGGGAGGCCTGGCGTGCTGTGATTCATGGGTTCGCAAAGAGTTGGACACGACTGAGCAAATGAACTGAACTGAACTGAACTGACTGATCCTTATCATATGAGGATACAACAAACCAAGAACAGGGTCACAACCAGACATAGGCTCTGCTGGCACCCTGATCTCAGACTTCCAAGCCTCCAGAACTGTGAGAAATAAATTTCTGTTGCTTAAGCCACCAGTCTACCATATCTTGTTATAGTAGCCTGAGTTGACTAAGACATACCTATTTAACCTTTAGTAGTTACCGTAGGCATCAACTCTGCCTGGAAGTCCTTCAAGGCTCCCATCCAGGAACATGTAGGCATTTCTACAATGTCTGTACCATAGGATTAATCACACTATAATCATAATATCTGTCTACTTTGCTCTCTGCCATCTAAACTATGAAATTCCTTAGAGAAACTATCATTTCTTTCTTCGATCTTTTCCTTTTACTTTCTTTCTTATATCCTTAAATGTTAGCACTATGATTGATCAGTGATAGAACTCAAAAAGAGCTTATCAAATGAATAAATAGATGGAGGGACAAGAGAATGAATAAATAGCTTACTAAATGCCCATCCTCTCCATACCCCTCCCTCCCTTCTGAGATCACCTCTAGATTACAATATGAATGAATAGATTTTAGTACCCTGTTATCTTGGTTTGTTCCTGATTATCCCATGATATAGAAAGCTGCATAGTTCTATAACATGGTGCATTATTTTTCAGAACATTATTAATCAATCTAAGAAATACATTTTAGATCATAGTTCAAAACACACAGGCACACACACACAACAAAACAAAATATCACAAAACAATATTCATCTTATCACATGAAATGTATCTAGTATTTTCTAATTCTGTGTGTTTCTGTGTTTAGTCATTCAGTTGTGTCTGACTGACTCTTTTCGACCCCATGGATTGTAGCCTGCCAGACTCCTCCATCCGTGGGATTTTCCAAGCAAGAATACTGGAGTGGGTTGCCATTTCCTTCTCCAGGGGATCTTCCACCCAGGGATCAAGCCAGCATCTCTTGCATCTCCTGCACTGCAGGCGGATTCTTTACCTCTGAGCCACCGGCTTCCCTTATTTTCTATGCAATTCATGGGGTCGCAAAGAGTCGGACATGACTGAGCAACTGAACTGAACTGAACTATATCACCTTTTTAGTCACAGTCCACCATTTCGACTTTACTGCCCACTATTTATGAACCACAGTTTGAAAAGCACTGCTGAAGAGTAAGGTCATAAGGATGTTCACCTCAAAGTTCTTTGAAGTAAAGTTTACAATCACACATTCAAGCTTTGATAACATTTCAAATAAAGTTATAAAATTTGTAAAGTTGAGTGACATTGCTTCTTAATGAATTTCAAGGAACAAATTAGTTGAAGGATGTACCATAAATAAATAAGTTTTTCACTCTGTAAAGTAGTTTGATACAACTGAATAACATTTGAGAGAACAGCTACTAAAAATGAAAAAATCCTGGCTATCAATCTCTTATATAATCCCTTCATAAAGATTATAATTTTTATTCTTGCATATTTACTTCTTCTCATCCTCCAGGTCTTAG
>SJYQ01008295.1:133005-168455 GCA_006410935.1 Redunca redunca
CTAGTTTTCAATCGAAATTACTAAACATGTGAGGAACTAGGGAAAAGTAAGCCATAATCAAGGAAAAATAAGCCAATAGAAACAGATCCTAAAATGACCCAGATGATGGACTTAGCAGAGTTTAAAACAACTAATAGTAGTATACTTAAGAACACAAAGGAAAATATTGACATATGAGTGAACAAACTGGGAACCTCAGCAGAGAAGTGAAGACTGTAAAAAGGAAACAAATGGAAACTTTAAGACAAAAAGTATAATCTCTAAAAGTGCAAAAATTATTGGATGGATTTAACAGCCAATTGGAAACTGTCAATGAAGGGAGAAGTGAACTTGAAAACAGATCAGTAAAAGTCCAACTTTAATAACAGGGAAAAACATTGAAAAGTAGTAATAAACACATCCTTGATGACCTATGGGAAAATATCAAGCAATTTAACATATATATAGTTAGTCTCAAAAGGAGAGAGAGAGAGATGGGACAGGAAAGAAGAATTTGAACATCAATCTGGATGTCCAAGAAGTTTAGTGAATCCTGAGAAGGATGAAGACAAAGGAAATTTTACCTAGATGCATGAGAGGCAAACCACCAAAAATTAAGAACTAGGAGAGAATCTTAAAAAACTACCAGGGAAAATAAAATCCATGTTACATACAATTAATCTTCAAAAAATTAAAAGAGGAATAAGATGTAAGGAAGAAAGAAATGAAAAACGAATAGAAAAAGAGAAGACTGAAACACAGCCACTATAGTATACCACAAGGAAGCAAGTTAAAGTAACATGATGGAAAACAGACTGTGCAAACAATAAGTATAAGAAAACTGGTAAGGCTATACTAATATCATACAAAATAGGCCTCAAGACAAGAATCACTGCCAAAGATAAATAGTGACTTTTCGTGAGTTCATTAAGAAGTTAATTAGGCAGTTCATTAGGGAGACAAGAAAATTTTAATGTTATAATTTCCTAATAATAGAGCTTCAATATGTATAAGCTAAAATCTGACAGAATTAGTACAGAAATAAATAAATTTACAGTCATAGTTGAGGTTGTAATATTGCTTTTCAGTAATTGACTTTAGGGCTTCCCTGGTGGCTCAGATAGTAAAGAATTCACTTGCATTGCTGGAGACCTGGGTTCCATCCTTGTCTTGGGAATATCTCCTGGATGAGGGAGTGGCAATCCACTCCAGTATTCTTGTCTGGAGAATCCCCAGGGACAGAGGAGCCTGATGGGCTACAGTCTATGGGGTCGAAAAGAGTCAGATACAACTGAGCGACTAAGCACAGCACAATTGACTTAAAAATAAAATAAAATAATAAGGATACAAAAATTTTAAACAACACTGTCAATCAACTTGACCTAACTGACATTTGAAAACTAAAGAATCCACATTACTTTTCAGGACACAAGGAATGTTCTTCAAAATAGACCACATCTCAGAGACTAAAAATGTATACATATATTGATAAATGTCAAAATATTAAAATCTTACAGAATGTGTCTTTCATCCATAACATGATTAATTCAGAAATTAATAGCAAAAAAATCTACAAATTCCAAAGATTTGGAAAATGAGCAATACATTACTAAGTAGTACATGTATAAAAAAAAATCATGAGTGAAATTTAATTAAATAATAATAAAAATACAACATATCAAATAACATTTGTGGAACACAGATAGTTAAAGTGATCCTTAGAGAGAAATTTATAGTTGTAATTGCTTATATTAGAAAAGAAGAAAAGTATTATTTCAGTGTTCTAAGTTTCCACCTTAAACTCAAAAAAAGAGAAGCAAAGTAAAAACAGAGTGAGNTGTGAACACCAGGAGGTGAAGGTCACTGATGGCCATCTTGGAGGCTGATAACTGCTGTTGCTGCTTCAGTCGTGTCCAACTCTGTGCAACCCCATAGATGGCAGCCCACCAGGCTCCTCTGTCCCTGGGATTCTCCAGGCAAGAATACTGGAGTGGGTTGCCATTTCCTTCTCCAATGCATGCATGCATGCTAAGTCACTTCCAATTGTAACCAACTCTGTGTGACCCCACGGACAGCAGCCCACCAGGTTGCTCTGCCCACAGGATTCTCCAGGCAAGAATACTGGAGTGGGTTGCCATTTCTTTCTCCTGCTGATAATCACACCTATATTTATTTAAAAAATTTAACTTATAATAAAAAAAAACCAAAAGATAATTCTAAATCCATATAATTTTATGATGAGTTTTCCAATACAATAATTACACAAGAAAAAGAAATACCTAAAAGTTGGAAACAAGAAGCAGAACTGTATTTTCAGAGTTTTGTGATTATTAGAAGGAAATCTTAAGCAACCTGCAAAATACTTGAACACCTAATCCTATCAATCACAAGGTACAAAGTCAAATAAGTTGCATTTCTATATATTGGCAGAAGAAAATTGAAAATTTAGTTTGAGAAACATACCATTTACAAAAAAAAAGTCAAAAAAGTTAAAACAAGCATAAACATAACAATGAATGCCCAATACCTCTACAATAAAACTATAAAACATTGCTGGGAAAAACTAAAGACTAAATAAACAGCAAAAATATACTATGTCATGATTTGGAAGAATCTGTATTGTTAAAACGTCAATTCACTAAATCAATCAATAGATTCAATGCAATTTAAATAAAAATTTAAACATTTTTGGTAGAAATTGGCATCTTTTCAAAAAAATTTATTTGGAAATGAAAAGAACCTGGAGTAACCAAAACAGTCTTGAAACAAATGACAAAGATTGGGTGACTCACATCATCTGATTCCAAGATTTATTATAAAGCTACAATAATTAAGCTGGAGGAAGGAATGGCAACCCACCCCAGTATCTTTCTTGGAGAATCCATGGACAAAGAACCTGGCACTGACAACAGTACATAGGGTTGCACGGAGTCGGATATGACTGCAGAGACTTAGCATGCATGCACACACAGTAATTAAGACATTATCGCATATACTTATGCAAAGATAGCTCTGTGAAACAGAATAGGCAGTATAGAATCACACAATCATAGTCAATTGATTTTTGACAAAGATGCCAGATGTGCTTAATGGAAATTATCTTCAAAACTTAGTGCTGGAACTGGATCAATACATGGGAAAAAAAATAATCTCAGTCTCTACTTCACACAACATGTACACATACACACACACATTAATTTGAGATGGATTACAAACTTAAAAAGTTTAAATTTAACATTTTTAGGAAAATATGTTCTCAGCTTTGGGATATACAAACGTTTCTTAGAAAAGATGCAAAATTTATTAAACAAAAAGGAAAAAAATGATTTGAGACTTCATGAAAATTTTTAAATATTTGTTAATCCAAAGAAACTATTCAGAAAATGAAAAAGCAAGCCATAGACTGGGGAAAATACTCACAAGACAGATATATAAGAAAGATTTGTATGCAGAATGCATTTTTAGAGCTCTACAAATCAATATAAATATGATAACTAAAAAATAGCTAAAAGACTTGAGCAGATAGTTCACAGAATAAGATATTCAGATGTAAATAAACACATAAAAATATTAAAGATCATTTATTCAAAGGAATGGAAATTAAACCATGAGACACTACTCTATATCCATTACAATGGCTAAAAGTGAAGGACCGACAACACCATAGGTTGGTGAGCATGTGGACACCTGAAATTTTCACATGTTGTAGGTGGGACTACACAGTAGTAAAAACCACTTTGTAGATTACTCTGGAATTTTTTTCTACACCTGCATTTGTAGATACTATAATTCTCCACCTAAGTATTCACCAAAAGTTTTGTAAAATATTTTTCTTGAAATTTTAATCAAAATATACAAAAACTTGAAATAATTCAGATTTGCCAATCAATGGGAAAATTTTTTTAAGTGTGGTATATTCATATATGAAACAGTGAGGAAGAATCTCAAAAACAATTTATTTAATGAAAGAAGCTAGGCACAAGGGAATACAGACTGTAAGCTTCCATTTACATGAAGTCCAAGAAAAAGCAAAGCTGATCTATGGTAGTAGAAGTTGGAAGAGGGATTGCCTACGGCAGGTGAAGTTTGATTAGAAAGGGACATGAGGGAACTTTCTGGAATGATGGATTTTTTTATGTCTTCAAGTAGAGGCATTAGTCACGACACAGTGGATTACACAATTATGACTTGTGTAGTTTTCAGGATATAAATTTTATCTCAATTTAAAAAGTAAAATGGGACTTTATTATATTTATGTTCAACAAGCAGTCATTTTATTTGGAGTATAATATTTAAGACTAGAATATAAGAGTCCCTGGATCCAACCATGCCTGAAATTAATACTGCCTCTCGACATCACCAATAAACTGCCTTCTTAAGCTACTTAGTATTAAAGTTCTGTCCCTACAATCAAGGATTCTAGCATAGAAATGGGTTTCTGAAAGTGAGGTGCTACAAGAGACAAACCCTAAAAATGTGGGATGAGACAAGTCTAAATGAGGTGAGCAACAGTGAGGATTCTTTCTTGTCCACATAGGAAGTTGGCGGTTTTCCTTATGTTGTTGCAAAGCAAATGATTAAACCGTTGCTGAATGTATCTTAGGACTTAGATCACTAGTCTACCAGGAATGGAACTTTAGGGCACTTGATTCCAAAATATCAGAATGTTGGTATATTGCTTACTGCCTTCAGTGTGCTACCTTCCCTGTCCTCCCCAACCCTTCACACACAAGCTTTGGTCCAGCTGGCCCATTCCAAAGCAGAAAGAAAACATCAGACAGCTTACTGAGAAGTCCTTTGTGCTCACAGCCAACAATCCCAGATGGCTGAGAATCAGGTAATCATGTTGCTGGCAAGTTTGCAAAGGCCAGATTCTCCACCTCTAAATTAATGTTAGAAACACCAAAGACAGAGGATAGAAAAGACTTAGTGACAAGTCTGGCTGAGACCCAGGAGAAGCCAGAGGACTGAGATAAGGCTGACTTCTGGGTCTCTCGCACTCACTTGAGTCTCTTCCCACCTCCCATCCTACCATTTTTAAAAAGATTTTATTGGAGTATAATTGATTTAAAATTTTGTGTTAGTTTCTGGTCTACAGCAAAGTGAAACAGTTATACATATACATACATTCACTCTTTTTTTTTTCCCATATAGGCCATTATACAGTACTGAGAGAGTTCCTTGTGCTATACAGTAGGTACTTATAAGTTACCTATTTTATATATAGTAGTGTAGTGTGTATACGTAAATCCCAGTCTCTCAATATATCCCCCTTTTATCACCTGGTAACCATAAGTTTGTTTTCCACACCCATGACTACTCCTGTTTTGTAATTAAGTTCATTTGTACCCTTTTTTTAGATTCTACAGATAAGTGATATCATGATACTTGTCTTTCTGTGTCTGATTTACTTCACTCAGTATGACAGTCTCTAGATCCATCTATATTGCTGCAAATGGCTTTATCTTGTTCTTTTATGGCTGAGTTATATTCCACTGTATATATGTACCACATCTTTTTTAACCATTCCTCAGACTATACTCACCATTTTTATTGATCCCTTTGTAGAGAACCAGCTAGAGGATCCAGAAGTGGGTCTATCCAGTAAAACACTGTCAAGATAGAAACAATAATTTGGGGACCAAGATAAAAGTATTAAGGCTGAATCCAGGTTAAAGGGCCATGGCAACAAGTTTCTCTGTGTTGATTACCAGGCCACTGTGCTTAATAATGGAGAAGGCAATGGCACCCCACTCCAGTACTCTTGCCTGGAAAATCCCATGGATGGAGGAGCCTGGTGGGCTGCAGTCCATGGGATCACGAAGAGTTGGACACGACTGAGCGACTTCACTTTCCCTTTTCACTTTCATGCACTGGAGAAGGAAATGGCAACCCACTTCAGTGTTCTTGCCTGGAGAATCCCAGGGACGGGGGAGCCTGGTGGGGCTGCTGTCTATGGGGTCACACAGAGTCAGACACAACTGAAGCGACTTAGCAGTGCTTAATAATTGTAATAGATTTGCATATAAGGGAATCATGTTGCCAAGGAGACTCCAGTTCTTGCAAATAGTAGGCTCTGATTGCTCAAGCCTTAGAGCAAACTGGAGGTTGTGTAACACACACCCGTCAGAGTCAGCGGCCTAGGGCAATGCAGCGCTCAACAGGGAAGTCCTCCCCTAGTCCCCCACCAATGGGCTGAATGGTGGCCCCCCAAAAGATATGTCCACGGTCTAGTTCCAGAAAGAGAAGTCACTCAGTCGTGTCCGACTCTTTGTGACCCCATGGACTGTAGCCTACCAGGCTTCTCCATCCATGGGATTTTCCAGCCAAGAGTACTGGAGTGGGTTGCCATTTCCTTCGAGGGTTACCTTATTTGGAGAAAAGGCCTTTGCACATGAAATTAAGGTAAGGATCTTAAGATAAAGAGACATCCTAGATTATTTTGGAAGACCCTAAATCTAGTGACAAGCATCCTAATGAAACACACGAGAGAGCGAGAAGAGGAGACGGACACAGAGGAGAAAGCAACAGGAGGAGTGAGGCAGAGACTGGCGTGATATGGCCACCAGCCAAGGACGCTGGAAGTACTGACAGCACCAGGAGCTGGAGGAGGCAGGGAAGCCTTCTGCCCCAGCACCTCCCACACCTTGAGTTTGGACTTCAGGGCTCCCATACTGTGAAAGACTAGATTCCCATCCTTTTAAGCCTCCCACTTCATGGTAACTTTGTTGCAGCAGCCCTAGATGTCTGCAGAAACAGACAAGGAAGATTCTCCTACAAGGCAAGATGAGGCAGCCAACTGGCCAACCAAGGCGCCCATTCCAGGGCCAAGGGCAGGAGGTCTTGCTGGGGCTGTCCTGCTGTGCTCGGTGTCCCCTGCTGGACCAAGAATGTCCAGGAACGTCACATGTGTGTCACCCCCAGCTCAGGCTATTCTCTCCCCAGTAAGAGGCAGGCACCACTCGGTGTGTCTAGCCTGTCCCTCACCATCACTGTCAGAGCTTGCACAGAGATTTTACAGCAGGGCCGTGGGCACTGATGCCTTGTGATTAAGCACAGATTCCTGGATAAAACATTTATTAAAATAATTTTTAAGTCTACAAATAACAAATGCTGAAGAGGGTGTAGAGAAAAGGAACCCTCCTACACTACTGGTGGGAATGTAAATTGGTACAGCCACTATGGAAAACAGTATGGAGGTTCCTTCAAAAACCAAAAATGCAGCTTCCATATGTTCTAGCAATCTCACTCCTGGGCATATATCCAGAGAAAAATATATGCACCCCATTCCTATGTTTATAGCACCACTATTCACAATAACCAAGACATGTAAACAATCTAAACGTTCATTGGCAGATGAATGAATAAAGAAGACATGGTATATATATACAATGGAATACTATTTGGTCATAAAAAATGAAATAATGCCATTTGATGCGACACAAATGCATCTAGAGATTATTATATTATGTGAAGTAAGTCAGAAAGAGAAAGACAAATATCACATGAAATCACTTATATGTGGAATCTAAAATATGACACAAATGAACATATTTTTGAAACAGAATTAGATTCACAGATATAGAGAAGACTCATGGCTCCCAAGGGGGAGTGGTGGTGGAGAAGAATGGATTGGGAGTTTGGGATTAGCAAATGAAAACTATTACACACAGAATGGATGAACAAGGTTCTATTGGAACAATATGCAATAGCCAGTAATAAACCATAATGTAAAAAAACGTGAAAAATAATAATAAGTTTTAAGTACAGAGAATATTCCAAAACTATATGCACCTGGTCTTGGCAAACCATACCTTGATTATGTTGTTAGTGCACCTTCTATGGCATCTGAGTTAAATTCTTCAGTCATAGAAAGAGCTCTGGGAAGAAAGCCAGAAGTCCTGAGGCCTAGTGCCCCTTGACTAGCTCTCACTCTGCAGCTAATAGCAATGTCCTTGCCCTCTCTGAGCCTCAGTCTCACCAAATACAAAATGAAGGATTAGATGTTCTCTACATGCTGGCTCTGTTGTCTTCTGCACTGGTACATCTGGGTGATCTTTCCATGTCTCTGCATCTTCACAAAAGAGGGAGTGAAAAGACAAGCTCCCAAAGGACAGAAGGAGGACCCAGCAGAAAAACGCAAATAAATGAATTTGAGCAACTAGGGGGAGCTTTGATCAGATAGCATCACTATTGCTAAGGAAAGGAAAAAGGAGGAGACAGTTTGGGGGGTCTTGCTCCCCACTGGGGCTGGGAAGTGCTGGGAGAGAGAGGACAGGGAAGAAATCATCTTTGTTTTTGCTAGTCCCTATAGAAACATTGGGGACTGCAGCTGGCCTGTGGGCTGGTTACACTTAATGAGGAAAAAGGTACAGGTGAGGATATGTGGCCTGGTGACAGCTTGGAAAGGCTCTGGGTCTGCATCAGAGTCACTTGAAGGGCTTTTATTTTTCTAATTATTTTTATTAGAGTATAGTTGCTTAGCAAATTTGTATCTGTTTCTACTGAATAGCAAAATGAATCAGCTATAGACACACATATATCCCCTCTTTTTTGGACTTCCTTCCCATTTAGGTCACCACAGAGCATTTGGTAGAGTTTCCTGTGCTGCAGTAGGTTCTCATTAGTTATCTATTTTATAGATAGTAGTGTTTATATGTCAATACTAATCCCCTAATTCATGCCACCCCTCCTTTTCCCCCTTGGTATCCAAATGTTTGATCTCTATTTCTGTTTGTGACTCTATTTGTGATCTCTGTTTGTGACTCTATCTCTGCTTTGCAAATAAGAACATTCTGCTTAGTTGGTAAAGAATCTGCTTGCAATGCAGAAGACCCCAGTTCTATTCCTGTGTTGGAAAGATCTGCTGGATAAGGGATAGGCTGCCCACTCCAGTATTCTTGGGCTTCCCTTGTGGCTCAGCTGATAAAGAATTTGCCTGCAGTGGAGGAAACCTGGGTTCGATCCCTGGGTTGGGAAAATCGCCTGGAGAAGGGAATGGCTACTCACTCCAGTATTATGGCCTGGAGAAGTCCATGTGCTGTATAGTCCATGGGGTCACAAAGAGTCGAACATGACTGACTTGCACTTTCATACCATTTTTCTAGATTCCATATATATGCATTAATAAATAATATTTGTTTTTCTCTTTCTGACTTACTTCACTGTGTGTGACCGACTTTAGGTCCAGCCATATCTCTACAAATTCATTCGTTTATTTCTTCTGATTTTATTGAGATATAATTGCCAGATAGCACTGTATTAGTTTGAATTGTATAGAATAATGATTGGACTTACATATAGCATGAAATGATTGCCACAAGGTTATTCAACACCATCACCTGTTCAGTTCAGTGCAGTTCAGTCGCTCAGTCGTGTCTGACTCTTTGTGACCCCATGAATCGCAGCACGCCAGGCCTCCCTGTCCATCACCATCTCCCGGAGTTCACTCAGACTCACGTCCATCCAGTCAGTGATGCCATCCAGCCATCTCATCCTGGGTCGTTCCCCTTCTCCTCCTGCCCCCAAGCCCTCCCAGCATCAGAGTCTTTTCCAATGAGTCAACTCTTCACATGAGGTGGCCAAAGTACTGGAGCTTCAGCTTCAGCATCATTCCTTCCAAAGAAATCCCAGGATTGATCTCCTTCAGAATGGACTGGTTGGATCTCCTTGCAGTCCAAGGGACTCTCAAGAGTCTTCTCCAACACCACAGTTCAAACGCATCAATTCTTCGGCGCTCAGCCTTTTTCACAGTCCAACTCTCACATCCATATATGANNNNTTGTGATCCACACAGTCAAAGGCTTTGGCACAGTCAATAAAGCAGAAATAAATGTTTTTCTGGAACTCTCTTGCTTTTTCCATGATCCAGCGGATGTTGGCAATTTGATCTCTGGTTCCTCTGCCTTTTCTAAAACCAGCTCGAACATCAGGGAGTTCACGGTTCATGTATTGCTGAAGCCTGGCTTGGAGAATTTTGAGCATTACTTTACTAGCATGTGAGATGAGTGCAATTGTGCGGTAGTTTGAGCATTCTTTGGCATTGCCTTTCTTTGGAATTGGAATGAAAACTGACCTTTTCCAGTCCTGTGGCCACTGCTGAGTTTTCCAAATTTGCTGGCATATTGAGTGCAGCACTTTCACAGCATCATCACCTGTATAAATACCAAATTAAAGAAATAGGAATTTTTTTCCTTGTGAGAACTCTCAGAATTTACTCTTTTAACACCTGTATATATAATATATAGCAGTATTAATTATACTTATCATATTGCATATCACATTGCTGGTACACTTTTATTTTATAACTGGAAGTTTGTACTTTTTGACTACTTTTGTCTAACTCCCACCCCTAATTGTGATATCCTTTTTTTTAGTTGGAGTATAATATCTTTACAATGTTGTATTGGTTTCTGCTGTACTACATTGTAAATCAGTTATGTTGTTGTTCAGGCACTAAGTCATGTCTGACTCTTTGTGACCTCATCGATTGCAGCACGCCAGGCCTGTCTGTCCCTCACTATCTCCTGGAGTTCACCCAAGTTCATGTCCATTGAACTGGTGATGCTGTCCAGCCATCTCATCTTCTGCTGTCTTCTCCTTCTGCCTTCAATCTTTCCTGACATCAGGGTCTTTTCCGATGAGTCCAATGAACTCTTCACATCAGGTGGCCAAAGTATTGGAGCTTCAATTTCAGCATCAGTCCTTCCAATGAGTTTCAGGGTTGATCTCCCTTAGGACTAACTGGTTTGATCTCCTTGCTGTCCAAGGTACTCTCAAGAGTCTTCTCCAGCATCACAATGTGAAAGCATCAATTCTTCAGCACTCAGCCTTCTTTTATGGTCCAACTCTCACATCCGTACATAACTACTGGAAAAACCATAGCTTTGACTATATGGACCTTTGTCAGCAAAGTGATGTCTCTGTTTTTTAATATGCTATCTAGGTTTGTTGTGGCCTTCCTTCCAAGAAGCAAGAGTCTTCTAATTTCATGGCTGCAGTCACCATCTGCAGTGATTTGGGAGCCCCCAAATAGAAAATCTGTCACCGATTCCACTTTTTCTCCTTCTGTTTGCCAAATGATGGGACTGGATGCCATGATCTTAGTTTTTGAATGTTGATTTTTAAGCCAGCTTTTTCACTCTCCTCTTTCATCATCATCAGAGGCTCTTTAGTTCCTCTTTGCTTTCTCCATTAGAATGGTATCATCTGCATATCTGAGGTCGTTGATATTTCTCCCAGCAATCTTGATTCCAATTTGTAACTCAGTTTATGTATATGTATATATGAATACATATATTCCCTTCCTCTAGAGCGTCCCTCCCACTCCCGCATTTCGCTTCTTTAGGTCACCACAGAGCACTGCAGTGAGCTCCCTGTGCTATACAGCAGATTTCCACTTGCTATCTATTTTACACAAGGTAGTGTGTGTGTGTCACTGACACTCTTTCAATTCATCCCACCGCCTCCTTCCTCCTCCACCCCCCATATCCACGAGCTGGGTCTCTACATCTGCATCTCTATTCTTGCCCTACAAATAGGTTCATCAGTACCATTTTTCTAGATTCCATATATATTCATTAATATGCAATGTTTGTTTTTCTCTTTCTGACTTGCTTCACTTTGTATGACAGACTCTAGGTTCATCCACATCGCTACAAATGACCCAATTTCATTCCTTTATATGGCTGAGTATCTTCTTTATCCATTCATCTGTTGATGGACATCTAGGTTGCTTCCATGTCCAGACTATTGTAAATAGTGCTACAGTGAACAGTGGAGTACATGTGTCCTTTTGAATTATGGTTTTCTCAGGGCATATACCCAGTAGTGGGATTTCTGGATCATATGGTAGTCTTATTTTTAGTTTTTCAACTCTATACTGTTCTTTGTATCAGTTGTATCAATTTATAGTCCCACCAACAGTGCAAGAAGGTTCTCTTCTCTCCACATCCTCTCCAGAATTTGTTTGTAGATTTTTTGATGATGGCCATTTTGACTGGTATGAGTTGACACTTCATCTTAGTTTTGATTTGCATTCCTCTGATAAAGAACAATATGAGCATTTTTCCACATGTTTGTTGTCCATCTGTATATCTTCTTTAAAGAAATATCTGTTTAGGTCTTCTACTCATTTTTTTATTTTTTTTTTTATATTGAGCTGCTTATATATGTCAGCTGCTTTGTTTGCAAATATTTCTTCCATTCTGGCGGTTGTCCTTTTCATCTTGTTTATGGTTTTCTTTGTTGTGTAAAAACTTTTAAGTTTAATTAGGTCCTATTTGTTTCATTCATTTTATGGCTGAGAAATATTCCATTGTATATATGTACCACATCTTCCTTATTATTCCTCTGTTACTGACTTTTAAGAATACTTATGGCTGGGCCCAACCCCTAGAGTTTCTGATTGACTAGGTTTGGGATGAGACCCAAGAGACTGCATTTTAAACTGATTCCTGGGGGATGCTAATGTTTTTGGTCCAGTGACAACACGTTAAGAATCACTGTTCGGAATTGCCACAGTCATTCAGCTAGTATCTACTAGGCACCTGTTAAACACAAATTTTGTGAAGGCAGAGGGATCAGAGCCAGAGCCTTTTTCTGAGGCCCAAGTCTGCTATTAATTTATTGTTAAAACTAGAATTCAGTTTCCTCATCTGTAAAGTGGCTACATATGAAGCTTTTATGAGAAAATCTCTGACAAGACAAAGGCACCACACAGGGGTAGTCCTCAGGTTTGGGTGTCCTTTCTACTGCTTTCTCAATAGATTTTTGAAGACTGACATTTAAGGGAGTACATGAGGAAGACTGAGAATACGACAATAAACAATTATGTGCCCATGCCACAGGTTTTATGCCCTGGTACCATCACAGTAGGAATCCCCTACTGCATCCTTCAACATTCTGTGAGCTCTGTACTAACAGGTGGGAAAACTGAGGCTTGGAAAGATCAATTTCTTGCTTCCTAGCTAGGAAATGAAAGATTGTGGTTTCATCAGACCTGTCCAGCTTTGGAGCCCAAAATGTTCTTAGAGTTTCTCCATATCCCAATTCATCTCTAAAATGTGGACAGTGTTATCATCAGATTAAAATGAAATAGGATGGAAAATCCCCTGGCGCTTTGTGGGAGTTCCCTGAGAGTTTTCCCCACCCTATCTCCTCTCTCCAGCACTCTCTGGGCACTCAAGTGATCCCCATAGAAGGAGATGCTACCATGGTTTCCAGAGCTGACAGAGACTCTTCTGTTCAACAAAAGATGATTCTGAAGCCTGAGTACCCAAGCTCAAGGTGCATTCTAATGTGGTGAGAGACCAATGGTGGCAGGGCAGACTTGGAGGATGAGCTCCAGGCTTTCATAAGGGACTGATTCCTGGAGGGTGAGTGGGGTTGGACCCTGCTGGATAGATAGAAGTCAAACAGTCCATCATGCAGGGATCTGGGGAAAAAAAAAAAAAAGAGAGAGAGTCAGAAGCTCATAAAAGGAACCTGGGCTGGAGGAATGACAGAATGTAAAAGGTCACAACTTAGATGTAATGTAGATTGCAGCTAAATTAAAGTGAAAGAATCTGTTAGTCACTCAGTTGTCTTCGATTCTCTGTGACCCCATGAAATGTAACCCACCAGGCTCCTCTGTCCATGGGATTATCCAGGCAAGAATACTACAATGGCTAGCCATTCTCTTATCCAGGGGATTACCCCTAACCAGTGATCAAACCCAGTCTCCTGCATTGCAGGCAGATTCTTTTCTTTTTAATTTATTTTTAATTGAAGAACATATATCTTGTACAGGTTCACAATTGGGAAAGGAGTATGGAAAGGCTGTATATTGTCTCCCTGCTTATTTAACTTACATGCAGAGCACACCATGTGAAATGCTCATCTGGATGAAGAACAAGCTGGAATTAAGATTGCTGGAAAATATCAATAACCTCAGATACGCAGATGGTACCACCCTAATAGCAGAAAGCAAAGAGGAACTAAAGAGCCTCTTGATGACATTGAAAGAGGAGAGTGAAAAAGCTGGCTTAAAACTCAACATTCAGAAAGCTAAGATCATGGCATCCACTCCCTTCACTTCATGGCAAATAGATGGGGAAATAATGGAAACAGTGACAGATTTTATTTTCTTGGGCTCCAAAATCACTGTGGATGGTGACTGCAGTCATGAAATTAAAAGACATTTGCTCCTTGGAAGAAATGCTATAACAAACTTAGACAGTGTATTAAAAAGCCAAGACTTTACGTTGCTGACAAAGGTCCATATAGTAAAAACTATGGTTTTTCCAGTAGTCATGTATGAATGTGAGAATAGGACCATAAAGAAGGCTGGGTGCTGAAGAAGTGATGCTTTCAAAATGTGGTATTGGAGACGATTCTCGAGAGCCCCTTGGAGTGCAAGGAGATCAAACCAGTAAATCCTAAAGGAAATCAAACATGAACACTCATTGGAAGAACTGATACTGAAGCTCCAATACTTTGTCCACCTGATGCAAAGAGCTGACTCATTGGAAAAGACCCTGATGCTGGAAAAGATTGAAGGCAAGAGGAGAAGGGGACTACAGAGGATGAGATGGTTGGATGGCATCACTGACTCAAAGAACAAGAGTTGAACAAACTCTAGGAGACAGTGAAGCCTGAAGGACAGGGAAGCCTGGCATGCTGCCATTCATAGAGTCGCAAAGTATTGGACACAACTGAGAGACTGAAAAACAACAACAACAAATTGAAGGATAATTGTGTACAATATTAGTTTTATTTCTGCCATACTTCAACATGTATGGCAACATGAATTAGCCATAGGTGTAACGTTTGAGCCATCAGGGAAGCCCCTAGAAGACTGCAACTATCTTCTTCATAAATCTCACACATAGACTTCATGACTGCTGCTTCTTGATTTCCTTTGGCGGTGCTTGGTTTTTATTACCAGCCTTCCTAAGGTAGGCTGAGTTAGTGGTAATAAGGAATCAGGAACCATCTCTCTGTTGTACTCCAGGCTTTTAAAGATCCTCCCAAAGTGAGAAAACCCATTTAGCATAAACAGACTTCAAGTAACAGAGGTAAAGTGAGGCAGCAGCCCCAAGGTAGGTATATCAGGCCCAGACAGTCCCACACTGTAGACCCTGCCACTCTCCAGCTGGGTTCCTTGAAGCTAATGCTCATAAAGGAGATGATATGCCCATGTCCTGGCAGGAGGATGTTGGGGAATGTTTTCAAGCCTTGGGCCCCTACTGGAGCCCCCAGGCAGGTCTAGCTGATTCCCATCTTTGCCTAATGAGCCCAAAGGACAGACCTGAGATTGACCCAGCTCTGGGTCCCCCGAACCCATCCCGACTGTCTGTCTCAAGGTAGAGGAGAGACAGAGGGGAGTAGCAAGAGGAGCGGTAATCTCTCAGTGACCAGAAGAGGATGGAACCATCCTCCCAATTCTTGGCCTCGTGCCATCTGTCTTAGTAAACTGGGTGACTACAGTAAAAATACCAGGAATCAAGCTGATTACACAGACAATGATTTCTTGCAGTTCTGGAGGCTGGGAAGTTCAAAATTAAGGCACTGGCAGATTCACTGCCTGGTGAGGATCTTCTTAACAGTTTACAGATATGTGGCTTCTGATTATGTCCTGACATGGTGGGAAGAGTGGGCTCTGGGCTTTTTTTCTTCTTAAAAGGACACTAAGCCCCTTGTGAAGGGGTCCCACCGTCATGGCCTCATCTATACCTGATTACCTCTCCTAATAACCATCCAGCTGAGGGTTAGGTCTTCAACATGGGAATTTGGGGAGGATACACACATTGGGTCCATAACACCATCCCCAACACTGTTCTCAAATCAAGTGAGCCTGATTTCTGGAATCACTTACAGCTCTCAGTTCAGTTCAGTTCAGTTCAGTTCATTTCAGTTGCTCAGTCGTGTTCAACTCTTTGCGACCCCATGAACCACAGCATGCCAGGCCTCCTATCCATCACCAACACCTGGAGTCCACCCAAACCCATGTCCATTGTGTTGGTGATGCCATCCAACCATCTCATCCTCTGTCGTCCCCTTCTCCTCCTGCCCTCAATCTTTCCCAGCATCAGGGTCTTTTCCAATGAGTCAGTTCTCCACATCAGGTGACCAAAGTGTTGGAGTTTCAGCTTCAACATCAGTCCCTCCAATGAACACCCAGGACTGATCTCCTTTAGGAAGGACTGGTTGGATCTCCTTGCAATCCAAGGGACTCTCAAGAGTCTTCTCCAACACCACAGTTCAAAAGCGGAACTGCCAAACAAAAAGAGGATTTCTAGCTCAGAAGATCTATGCCACTGAATGCTGGTGTCCTGGATCGGTTGGGGGATGCTGAGCCCAACCCAGGAACAGAAGGGTCACAGAGTCTGTTCTAGACATCACTAGCCTTTGCAAGACTCTCAGAAGTCTTGGTCTCTCCCCGAGGTAGACAAGATGAAGCATGATTCCTACCCTCAGAGCAACCCACTGTCTGGTTAGAAGGACAAGTCCAGCTAGCCCAGCACTAAGAGAATCAGACATGATGGTGACTCTAAGGAACTCAGAGGCCCAAATGGCCTCATCCAAGAACCATAGCTCAGAAACCAGAACTAAGTGAAATGGGAAGTTATTTTAATTTCTTGCCTTGTGGAATATCAGACTCCAAATGCAACATGAGTCACCCTATTACTCCTACCACCTCTTCTCCACCCCCCAGAGCAAACCTCCCACTTCTCCTCCCTGCTATCACTTCCCCATCTTCTCCCCCACTCCTTAGGCATGATTTGCCATGAATTAAACCCACCCAGGTTGAATCCACAGTTTGCTTATCGCCTCCCAGCTTGCCTGACTTTGCTCTTCTGGAGCCAGAGTATCTACCTGGGGAAGGAAAGCCCTCCCCCCAGCACAGGGGAGGGAAGGGCTGAGCAAGTGTAGGCCAAAGACCAGATTCTAAATTGTTCCTTACAGGCAGGAAAGAGCTATAAGCCGGGGAACATGGGCGAGGCAATCAATTTTGCCCCATCACCAATGGAGTTGTGGTTGTGCAGCTTGATGTTAAGGGCTCCAGACCTGGAGTAGCCTTAGAAGGCAGGAAGGATGGGGTTGCAGAGAGAGAGCGAGAATTCCAGAATTGGGTGATAAACACAACACATAGCTGTTCCCAGGACTGATGGGGCATAACTGCCCATTTATACAGCAGTGACATGCAGCCTCCAGGGAAGAGCTGTTCTCTGTGGTGACTGGCACTTTGCTGAGGCAGCAGAGATCATGGCTGACTCTCTGGCAGTGGTTGCTGGGGTCTCCCTGAGTTCAGAGGGGGCAGAGGCAGCCTCAGGCCAGAGCACGGGGCCACCGTGAACCACATGCTGGGTCTTCTCATTTTCTAATTGGACAGGAGAAAGTGGGTGGAGTTATTTAGAGTGATCCTTGGGCTTGGGCATCTGTATCCTTCAGAGAGAGTTCCTCCTGCTGTGGGCCTGTAAGGAAGTGCATGCTATCCTGCATTTGTCATGGACCCTTATGAGACCACCACCCTTTTCCTGAGACAGGGCTCCAAACACATGCTCCAAACTGCAACCTCAGCCCTCTGCTCCAGGTACAAACCCCACTATCCCTGTTTATAGGTCATCAATGTCTTGCTAAAGAAGTACTAGGACTCATTTCAAAGTATGTCACAGTACCTCTTTCTAATTACTTCCCTGAAGTCTGCTAATCCTAAGCCAGTAATTTTTCTGTGTTTAGGATGGGTGCTGTGGTAGCCTTTGGTGCTGGGTGGTGGGCATCCTCTTCTCTTTCTTGCAATGCAGTTCTCATAATAGCATGAGTCTTGATTTTTTTATGGGGGTCTTTTCTCCCACAGTTCCCCAACTGGCTCTTGGGCCCCTTCTGGTTACCATGTCCACCCTCTGAGAAAGGATCCCTCCAGCTAGCAGCTCATATTTCCACTGTAGGACCCTCTCACATCCTCCAGAGATCCACTTCCCCATTCACCCTGATCTCAGCCCAGCTTCCCCTGGGCCTTAATCCAAAATGCATATCCAGTCTTGCTGAGCCCCCATGCACCCATGAAGTAAAACCCTCTGCCTACCTCCATTCTGCCCCAATCCTGACATGCCCTGCACATCATCCATATTTGCTTTTATTTTTTCCAAAAGGTCTTATTCTCCACTCTAAATCGTGGACTAAACTCTAGGCCACAGTCTGGTACTTGGTTCATCACCTGGCCCTGCCCCAAGGACATCCAACTCCTTGTCAGCCTTTATCCCTCTGGTTGCATCTGTTTATGGCCACCCCAGGAAACACCCCAGACCCAGATGTCCAGCCCAGCCATGTTCGTACAACACATCACTCCCAGACACAGTGTCTTTGCTTGCAATGTCCTCCCAATTCCCTCCCTCACTCACACAGCACCACCCCCACCCCAGCCTGGTTTTTTCGCCACCTTCCCCGCTACACCTGCTTCCCAGAGTGGAGTGGGGTAGGTAAAATCAAAAGTCACATTCTGAGTGTGATAAGTTTGTACAGCCTATCAAACAATAAATGGAGAGAAAGTACAGGTCCACACAGCCTTATCTGCAATTCCAAATTCCAAAAAACTCTGAAACACAAAAGGTGCTTTAATAATTCATTTACTAGCAAATTCTGACATGATATGAAATGAGGTTATTTACACATTTTTTATGCCACTTAGGGTAAATATTCATATTTTGCTGTAAAAATATCGATATATTTGGTTACAGGATGCTATAACCCATCTTGTGGGGGACATTAGTGAAGTCGTTCAGTCATATCCGACTCTTTGCGACCCCATGGACTGTAGCCCACCAGGCTCCTCCATCCATGGAATTTTCCAGGCAAGAGTACTGGAGTGGGTTGCCATTTCCTTCTCCTCTCTACAATTTAAAAGCTCTAGATTCCAAAACACACCTGGTAGGAATTATGAACCTGCCATAGTTGGAAATATAAGTCTAGAACTCAAGGTAGAGGCCAGGGACTCAGGACTAAAGATACAAATTTGAGGACTGTCAGCACTAAAATGACACTTTAAGCTTTGAGACCAGATTCACCTTGGGAGAGACCATAAAAGGAGAAGTGGCCAAGCATCAGCCCTGGGATGTGCCATCATTTAAAGGTTATGCACATAAAGCAGATTTTTATCCCAAGTTTACAGAAATGGACCCTGAGAGTCATTAAGGAAAAGTGGTTTGCAAAAGAATGCATAGCTGTGATGCAACTAACAAGAAACAATAGGCTCCACATTCCAGGCCCTCCCCCTGGATTATGAGATGGGGGTAGGGGGTGGGGGTGGGGCGGTTTGGCATAGCACACAGACTATAACACTAAAAGCCAGCAGAGTCAACCAGCCCCCTCTGAACTGAGACAGCTCTNTAGGGGGTGGGGGTGGGGCGGTTTGGCATAGGACACAGACTATAACACTAAAAGCCAGCAGAGTCAACCAGCCCCCTCTGAACTGAGACAGCTCTGTCTGAGCCCATCAGCTCTACATTCTAAATTCTGCAATGCCCAGGCCCTGCACGATCTTGGATCCCCCTCCTGCCCAAATTTGCCACTTGCTCCTTCCTTATGGATATCATGCATCACACAGACTTGTAATTAGCTACCTGTGGTCTGTTACTGTCACTAGTTGTGAGCTCTTTGAGAGATGGCATTGTATCTTACTCATTGTTGCATTTCTTCATGCCAGGCACACAGTAGAAGCTCAGTTAATATGTGTTGAAATGTCCTGAAATCCAAAAAGTATTTTGTAGTANTATAATCTACAAAAATATTGCTGTACTATGGAGTACATAAAGTGGTAAATCAACTATACTTCAATAAAAAAGAGAAATACAAGGTAAATAAACACAGGGATTCCCGGGACCACATCAAGGTAGTCTGCAGAATATTTAAGAACAAGAACAGACAATGCAGACCTCCACTGAGCCCTTTCCCCTCCCCTCCAAGTGTTATCTAAATGAGCCAAAGATGGCTTCTGAATTTTGACCCCTATATTATCTACTTCTTCACAGCATGCTGTGACCCATTAGCTCAAAAGCCCACCTGTGTCTAACTCACATTTTTGTACCTCCGATTGTTTCAAACACCACCCAAGCGAGCAGAATTTTTAGCCATTTAGAGCCTGTCTCCTTTGCACTCCCTTCACTGGGTAAAATTGCACTTACCATTTGTTAGCCATAATAAGTTAAACCCCAAAGTTATAACCATCTCAAGACTCCGCTGCCATTTGGAGCTCTCTGATTTCCAGACTGCTGGGCAACACCACCTAGAACATAAACTTCCTCCCTATCTCCCTCTCAGGAGTTTCCTTGCTTCTTTTTCGGGGTGGCAGGGAGTGGGGAGGTTTGCACGGGGGTCCCCCTAGTGCCAGAAATATCCTCAGAGGCAAACTCGTGTCAAACATCCTCACAGGCAAACATGTCAAGTTCAGTTCAGTTCAGTTGCTCAGTCGTGTCTGACTCTTTGTGACCCCATGGACTGCAGCACGCCAGGCCTCCCTGTCCATGACCAACTCCTGGAGTTTACTCAAATTCATGTCCGTTGAGTCAGTGATGCCACCCAACCATCTCATCCTCTGTCATCCCCTCTCCTCTCGCCTTCAATCTTTCCCAGAATCAGGGACCTTTCAAATGAGTCAGCTGTTTGCATCAGCTGGCCAAAGTATTGGAGCTTCAGCTTCAACATCAGTTCTTCCAATGAACATTCAGGACTGATTTCCTTTAGGATGAAATGGTTGGATCTCCTTGCAGTCCAAGGAACTCTACATTCTAAGAGTCTTTCCCAACACCACAGTTCAAAAGCATCAATTCTCTGACAAAATGTGGTTCACTGGAGAAGGGAATGGCAAACCACTTCAGTATTTTTGCCTTGAGAACCCCATGAACAGTATGAAAAAAATAAAAATAAAAATAAACAAAAAACTGCCAAACTGTCTTCCAAATCAAACTTGTGTGTTTTACTGCCACCTTGTGGTCGTATCTTTTTCTTTGCTCAACCCTGAAATTCTTGGAACTCCCTTACACTAAACCTGACAGGGGCCCCATCCTCCTTCCCTTTACAGAAGCTGTCAGCCAGGAACTCTGCTGGGACCAGAAACCAATGCTGCAGCAGAAAGAAGTTCTCCCATGCTAAGGAAAGTATGTATTTTCCAAGAACTCGTGAATTCCCAACACCCCTAGACATTACCATACTTACTCTTCAGATGGTCTTGGTAAGGTCTGCCTGATATATATGTTTTAGGATCCCTATGATATGCCAAGCTCTGGCTTAAGGCCTTGAGGAGCCTCAGCCTAACAGGGGAGACTCACATTTAAACAAATTCTTTCAGTGTGTGATGCTTGGATGAAGTAGTCAGAAAATAGGATGTCTGAACAGAGTTTGTGAACAGAAATGTTTGTGACAGGCAGATAGAAGGAAGGGCATTCCAGTGTGTGCCCAGGTACAGCCTGGCAGATGTGGGAAGCTCTGGAAGGTCTCGATCAACTGGAGGCAGACGCAGCGTGGAATCTAGTAGAAGTGAGCACACCATACATGAGTGCATCCATGGCACGGAGTGCATCACAGGCTGGTTCAGGATCTGGGGCTTCTGGAGATTTCCATCAGGAAGATGCTGATTAGCTGTGTGCTGAAGTCTGGGGGATGGTGCAGCACTCAGCTCCTCAGTAGGCTCACTCTGAGACCCCATTAACATGGTGAGGTAGAGTCCGCCAACTCTCCAAGGACTGGGAGTAGGCTGGGCCAGACCTCTGCAGTTCTAGAAGCCTCTGCACATGACCAGCTGATGAAGTGGCTAGAAATAGTCCAGCCTTGGACACTCACTGCTGCTGGGAGGGGAGTTGGGGGCAGGACTGAGTAGATGAGCTTGGGGAGCTCCCAGGTCCCAACAGTGCACGCGTGACCCAATTTCCAAGGCAGGTAATTTCCGTGGAAGGTGGCTTCCTGGTGTTCAGGGACCATCGCTTGACCTAGTTCTCTCCAAACCCCTCCCACAAAATGGGGATGTTTCAGGAGGGAGATTTCCTCTTCTTCAGTGATTTTATTGAAACAATTACTTACACACCTGCCACGGGTCTGTCTTCTCAGGTCCCAGACCTTTAGGCCATGCCTGTGCCCATCCTGGCTGAATACAGAAGCCAGGTCATCCAACCAGTCGTTGGTTGTGGGACAGTCATTTCATGACTAACTGCCAACTCCCCTGACTCTGTGTGAGGAGGAAGGGGAAAAGTAGGGTACCACATAGTAATCAAGATGAACAGAGGTCGTGGAGGGACACACTGCCTACAGCCACTGCCCACTTCCCCAGAAAAGCAAAAAAGTTAAGGTGGGGTTTCCAAGAGAACCTCTCACAGACAGAGGCCTCCCCTAGAGAAAGAGCCTGGCACCTGACTGCCTGGCTAGGAGCTTGGTGAGGCAGAAGCTAGGGGGCCTCTCTAGAGCTATCCCTTAAAAAACAGGGTCCTAGCACAGTTCTGGGGAAGCTTGATGAGTGCCCCAGACTTTGGACCTTTCCATGTGGACATGGAAAGTCTTTTCAGGTAGCTCCAGTGATAAAGAATCTGCCTGCCAATGCAAGAGACACAAGAGAAGTGGGTTTGATCCCTGGGTTGGGAAAAATCCCCTAGAGGAGGAAATAGCACTCTACTCCAATATTCTTGCTTGGAAAATTCCACGGACGGAGCATTACCGAGCATACATGCACGCACACATGTATGCATGGATGTAGAAACCAGGACTCACTCCTCACTTGAAGATATCTAAAGGGAAGATACTCCCTGAAGTTTACAATGATGACAGGACTAAGGGATCTAAAAATAACACATTGAGAATACAAAATCCCCTCTCCCAGTCCCAGGTATCTGTGCTTTTTCGGAGACAGAAAAGACTCTGGCAGCATCCAGAATTCATGTTGGGAAATCTTAGGGTTGAGAGGAGAGGATCCAGGGCTCTGCAGAATAGCAGGTGGCTGCTGGCCCAGGCAGGTAAAACCCCACCCAAAAAGGGGTTGGGATGTGGACCCTGGCAGGATGAAGGAAGGCATGGCTGTACTCTCTCTGGGAATCCTGGAGATGGAGAGGGCCAGAGCCAGGCAGATACCTTCCCTAGTGAACCCCACACACCATGGATATAAAGCCCACCACAGCTCTGCAGTCCAGAAGCAGAAGGTGAAACCAGACCCAGCTATGTCCAGGCAGCCCATCCCGGGACAGTACTCTAGCTGCTGTACATTTGATGCCACACAGGAGACACATGGATGGTTCATATCTCAGCCTATCTAGAAAATGAGGTGCTTTCTGACTCTTTTGTTCTAGGCTATCTTTTCAAGATAGTGAAAATAGTGATAGTGCTGGAGAAGACTCTTGAGAGTCCCTTGGACTGCAAGGATATCAAATCTGTCAAACCTAAAGAAATCAACCCTGAATATTCATTGGAAGGACTGATGCTGAAGCTGCAATACTTCAGCCACCTGTTGCTAAGAGCCAAATCACTGGAAATCTTTCCCTGATGCTGGGAAAGATTGAAGGCAAAAGGAGAATGGGGGGCAGCAAAGGATGAGATGGTTGGATGGCATCCCTAACTCCATGGACACAAATCTGAGCAAACTCCGGGAGACAGTGAAGGACAGGGAAGCCTGGTATGTTGCAGGCAGAAATCACTTAGCCACTAAACAACAATAACAATCTTTCTTTTCAAGGATGTTTAGATACAGAACAGCCTTGATAGATAAAAATAGCAGTCCTCCAGAGCAAAGGCAGGCATTCTTATTGTCCAGTAAGAGAGAATATCGCACAGTCGAGCAGGGGGCAGGCACAGTTACTGCCCATTATAAAAGATGTGGATGCTCTAAGCCCAGGATTCCTCTCCTGTTATGCAACCCACTGTATACATAGGGGCCATTTAGTCCTTTTCACAGTCTCCTGTGAAAACTGGGGCTCAGGGAACAGGCACAAAAGGGTTGATACTCTGGCTATTACCACTGTTACAAGTGATACGCTGTCCTTTATCTCTGACCCAGGAGTCTCATGTCTTTTATCAACATCCACTTAACTGACAAATTAATGTTAGCTTGTGATGACAACAAAAGTTCAAATCCTTCACAATTCTTGACACTCTCCCCCTCCCCAACCCCAAAGGTGCTCCTGAGGGGAGGAGCCACCCCAGAATCAGACATCCCATGTGCAGCGATGGAGGGGGAGAAGGGGCAAAGGAGGAGTGCCTCCACCCACAACTACCCCCACTCTTGGCACTCAGGCCTGGAGCCTGCAAGACAGCAGAGGAGGGGACCTCAGTCAGGCTCACACTGGAATTTCAACAGCTCTCACGGACTGAGAATCACTGAACTGATCAGAAATCTAACAGACCCACATAAGATGTCATTTAGGGACAGAGGAGAGGGGAGTCTGAGTGGCTGCACATAGTGATGGAAGGAGAAAGAAAACTTACCAGACAATGCTCTGCTGAGCCATGCTGGTGTACTCACAGCCTGTCTTCAGGGCCAGACCAAGCTTTCACTTCTAAAGAAGCCTTGCAGACCCACAGGGCCTCCATGGTCCTCCTCACAGTCGGGTTCTAGAAGAGCCCCTGAGAGTCAGTCCCAGCTATTTCCCTTGCCTTGTTTCTTCCACCACAAAAACCCCTCTGCTCCGCCATTTCTCCATGAAGCCCCCTGTGCAATGATGAAGCCCACCCCCTCTGCTTCCTCCACTCCCTCCTCCCAGGTGAGGCAGCAAACACATCACTCAAAGCAAGGCAAGGCTGGACCGGTCAGGTCAGGGTCCCTCCCAGTGACGAGCAGGAGCACCACCCTGTCATGTGCTCACAGCCTTTCCCCGAAGCCTTTGCCGCCTGGCCTGAGCCACCCATGCCCAAAGCTGACTCCTGTGCCTGCACCTTCTAGGATTGAAGTCACTGGGCTTCAATCTCCTGAATGGTCTCCACCACATTATTGCATGACAATAGCAAATGCCTGAAGAAATTCTATCCTGCAACAAGCTCTCTTCTAAAGGCTTTATGATTACACCTCTATCCTCACAAACACTCTCGAAAGTAAAGACTGTCATTAATCCATACTGCAGATTAGGAACCAGAGACATCAATAAGTGGAGTGATATGATCGAGGCACACACCTTGGATGTGCCAGAGCACACTTAGGTATCTGAGTCGTGTCCTCTTAACCACAGCACTAGTTCCCCAGGACAACTGGAATGCCTGGCTGTGGCTGGGTCAGTGAGAGACTCACTTTTGACAATTTTTTCTGAGTCTAATTTTCCCAGTGAAGTAGACAAACAAGTCATCACTCATAGTATCTTGATTCTCTCCAAAGATACACCCTCATTTTTCACCCGTTGAACAGGAGGACATCATGGTCCCCATCATGTGTCCTTGGCCAGGTAGCTACTGTGACCTTGGGACAAATCCCCCAGACACCTGCCCTCTGCCCTCTCCAGTGCTGCACACTCCACCTGTCCCCCTACCGCACATACACACACACAGGTCCTCTCTCTTGCCACTTTAGGGCTTCCTGGCCAATCCCAGCAACCAGCATCTGCATCCTGAGGGCAGCCTAGAGGTTTTCTCTCAGTGCCAGAGCACAAGATGCTGGGGAATTGATAACCTCTGGAGGACAGCCCTCAACAAAAAGAAGTTGACATATGTATACCCAGGCTCTCTTGTGCCTGGGGCTGGGTAATCCTGAGGAGGGCATTCCGCACTGAGAACAAAGCACTCCAGTGGGAACAAATCCAACTGCCCACAGTGCTAAACTGCTTGATAACCAATACTCTCCCTTCCTGGTCTCACTTCCCTACTTCCAGCTAGTGTTGCTTAGGCTCACAGAACTTTGCCTCAGGGTCTGCTTCTGGGGAACCTAAACAAGACAATCTGCTCTTCCTGCTCCAGCCCAAACAGAAGACCAGTGGGTACCATTGCTTCTACCCTCCAGAGCTCCTTTCTCCCGTTCCTGCAGCTCCATAGAGAGGTTCCACTAGCAGCCCAGACTCACCTTCCCTTCTGCCTCACAGCCTCCATTGGACAGATTAGAAACTAAGAAATAGATTTAATAACTATGTGAGGTCAAAACCAGGCTCTGCGTCAACCCATCGCACCACAATCTTCCCCTCTCGCCCAACCATCTGGGCAGAAAGATTAATCAGGACTTCTGAAATCTGCATATATTTTCATTTCCTTGGACAATCACCTCTCCACCGGTATCCTTTAGTTCCTGACTAACATGTGAGATCTTGCTCCCTGTGTTTCATCTTCCCAGGTCCACAAGCGCACATGAGGCTCTCCAGGTGTCCATCTCTGAGAAAGCACAGAGTTTGCCTGGGGCTGCAGTGGCATCTGTCCTTCCTGCCCATGATGTCAACCCATCATAATGCCTGGCTGGCATTTGTTGGCTATTGTGGGCTCAAATCAAGACTTGGGTAAGATTCCCTGCTGCCACCTCTATCACCCCTGGCACCTCATAAGTCTCTCATCTAATTTGCTTTTAAGCTTGAGTTTCATTTTGTTGTTTTCAGCCCATTTTCATAACCTCTGAGATTCCACTGAATTCTTCCCTTTATTCTCGCTGGTATTTATGCTCCCTCCCAACTTAATCTTTCTGAATTTAATTAGCCTGCTATTTATTCAAAGCATTAGAAAAGTTGACAGTGAGTACACACAGTTGAGGCCCCTGCTCCCACCTCTCTTCACCCGACTCCCCAACACACACACTAGATACAGATAGCATTACACGTGTCACCCACTGTCTCACACGCACCTCACCCCAGACAGCTCCAGACACCTACAGCCCAGACAAGCAGGGTCTGCACTGCACTCCTGCTCCACCTCTGCACACTCAGTTTAACCTCTGAACCTCTGGTTTTTCTTTGGTGAAATAAGGACAATGGTAGCTACTTCTCAACTCTGTGTGTGTTTGTGGAGGGAGAGGCAGGGATGGGATGAGAGAGCAAACAGTTGGGGCCTGGTGCAGAGTAGGTTCTCAACACAAGTTTACTCTTTCTCTCCGTTCCTCTGAATCAAGCCCACAGATGCCCTGTGGGCTTGGGTACGTATTTTTACTTCTGCTATGCAAATGCAGTGGAAAGGAAATTATTGGAAGGACATGATTTTTGTCCCATCTCTTCCAAAACTGTAGCCTTGTGAATGTCTGTTTCTGGGTACCAAGCAAGAAACAGACCCAGAGCAGGCCCACAAACATGCAGTTCTTGGAGTAATTTCTAAAATGGATAGTTCTAGCTGTTGCTCCAGGAAAGGGCTCACATAGTTTTGCTCAGTCAAGAATCCCCAGAGGCTGCACAATATCTGGCACACACTGGGTATGACACTGACTGCCATTGAATCAATACCTTCCTTCTTGAATAACAGAACCCCTGAGTTTTAGCTGGTCCCCTACCCTTCTTGCAGTTAGCTGTGGCCATACAACCAAGGTCTAACCAATGTAACATCGCAACATTCAGGTACTGTCTTAAAAAGAAGCGAGTGTACTCTCCTTCCCCCTCCCCACTTTTCCCACTGACTAGAATGTGGATCCGGGGGATGGAGCTGGACCAGGCATCTTGGACCATAAGGTGGAAGATATTAAAGTACAAAGAGAAGAGTCTGGATCCCAATATTATTAAGCAGCATACCAGCCCTGGGCCATGGACATGAGATATATAATAAAAGAGTAAAATAACAGACAGAAGTCCAACCAGTTCAATGACAACTGACATGTACATTAATAAAATACTCAAATCAAAAGGCAGTGTATTAGTCTTCTAGAGCTGCCACAACAAAATACCACAACTGCCTGGCTTAAGCAACATTTATTCACAGTTAGAAGTCCATGATCAAGGTGCTGGCAAATTCAGTTTCTGATGAGGGTTCTCTTCCTGGCTTGCAGATGCTTGTCTTCTCACTGTGTCCTCACATGGCCTCTCCTTTGTGTGCAAAGAGAGATAGAGAACTTTGGTGCCCCTTTCTGTCCTTTGGTGCCCCTAAGGACACCAATACTATTGGATTAGATGCTGGTGGTCGTTGGTCACTAAGTCATGTCCGACTCTTGTGACCCCATGAAATGTAACCCACCAGGCTCCTCTGTTTGTAGGATTTCCCAGGCAAGAATACTGGAGTGGGTTGTCATTTCCTTTTCCAGGGGATATTTCTGACCCAGAGATTAAACCAGTGGCTCCTGCATTGCAGGCTGGTTCTTTACCACTTAGCCACCAGCAAAGCCCCCTGGATTAGGGCCTCATCCTTATGACCTCATTTAACTTTAATTACTTTCTTAAAGGCCCTATCTCCAAATATAGTGACATCTGGGGTTAGAGTTTCAACACACAAATTGGGCAGGAAGGAGAAGAGTGGACAGGAGGCAATTCAGCTCATAAAAATATCCATACAAAAATGCAAAGGAACCAGACTAGCCAAAACTATCTTAAAAAAGAATAAAGTTGAAAAAGTCACACTTTTGATTTCAGGACTTACTACAAAGCTACAATAATCAAGATAGTGGGTTATTGGCATAAGGACAGACATGTAGACCAATGGAAAACAATTGAGAGTCTATAAATAAAATAAACCCTCCATTCATGGTGAAGTGATTTTCAACAAGGATGCCATGACAGTTCAATTGGCAAAATATAGTCTCTTCAACAAACAGCCCTAGAAATGGATTTCCACATGCAAAAGAATAAATTTGGACCCCTTCCTTTTATTATACACAAAAATTAAATCTAAATCTCTCATAAAACTGAAGGGTAAAAAATAAAATTATAAACCCCTTTTTAAAAGCATAAGTGTAAATCTTCATAACCTTGGATTAGGCAATTTTTAAAGATATGGCACAGGAAAACACAAGCAACAAAAGAAAAAATAGATAAATTGGACTATTTCAAAATTAAAAGTTTTGTGCTACAAGTGATGCCATCAGAAAAGTAAAAAGAAAACACATGGAATAGGAGAAAGATGGACTATGCAGAGAGCCATACCTGGCTCAGTGTTGCCAGATCATCCAGAGATGAGGCTGGAGAGGCTGTCAGGAGCTGGACTACCACCCGGGGACTTTACTCTGTGATCAAGCCAAGAGTTTGAGGCCAAGATCAGGATTGCCCTTTAGAAAGAGAATGAGGTGACAGGGTGAAACCAGGTCAGGAGGCTAGAGCTGTAGGTAAATGAGAGACACAAACCCCTCAGCTGGACAGCTGGGCACTCAGAGGAAAGAGGAGTGGGCTGGGATGTGGTTCAAAGAGTATCCGAATCCAGTGGGCTAGGGGAAGAAGCACAGTAGTAAGGGGTGATGTTATACCTCCACCTGGGAGTCCTGGCCTATGATCCTTGGCCAGTTGGTAAATACCATTTATTCCAGGTGAACACTCTGGCATGGCCAAAGCTGGGCCCCTTCACAGGGCAGGTGGATTGGACTGAGCTAACAGGCAGGAGCCTTGGCACTAGCTGGCCCCCCTCAAGCAAAGAGCGGAGCAAAGCAGCACCAGACCAAGACCCCATGGGAAGCTTGTCTCCACTACCATTGATGTGTTTCTTGGTACTTTCACCTGCCAGACTTAATAGGACTCCTCCAACTCCTCCAACTGGCAAGGAATAGCCTGATCATATTAAACACATAGCTTATTGTCAACAAGGCTCTGAAGCCCACCCTAGGCAGTAACCCCCTATGAGATGCCTAGGGTCTGAAGTGGCTTCAAAGTTCTGGCTCCAATGTGATTTTTCCAGTGAGGCCATCACTGTCGGGAGTGGGCTCTTAGTTCCACTTCTGCTAGCAGTCCTTTCTCCCAGAACTTGATGCCAGAAGAAGGCCATCCCTCTACTAAGATCATCCAGACCAGCCAGTGCTGTGGAAATGTACAAATTGGACCTACTGGCACGTGAAAGCTTCTCTGTCTGCTTTGGGAGAGGGGTGAGACCTGTACATCAGACTCTGCTGCCTGAAAGTGGGAAGGAACCTACCACGATGCCAGCAGCTTAGTTCTACTCCCTGGTAAGGCCCTCCAGATCCTGGACTGTGGATCCCCTGCAACAGAGAGGTGAGGGATACAGAGCCAGGCACATGTCAATGGTCACTTTGGTCTCCAGCCAACAAAGCCACCTAAGAATTCCAGGTTCTGAAGGCAGGAGCCCCATGGTTTCCACAAGATGGCAGTGGGCTCTCCATGTTGGTTCACATCCTCCAACAGGTGTCCTGAAGCAGCTCTGTCCAGGTTCTCCCAGCCACACACTGTCCTAGGCTTTGTCTTTCCTACCATCACACAGGACTCTGCACACTTGGGTTTGGATTCCATTAAGATTGGAGATTGGGGGACTTCCCTCGTGGTCCAGTGGTTAAGATTGTGCTTCCCAACTCCTGCAGCTCAATTCCAGAAAAATAAACGATGCAATCAAAAAATGGTCCAAAGAATTAAACAGACACTTCTCCAAAGAAGACATACAGATGGCTAACAAACACATGAAAAGATGCTCAACATCACTCATTATCAGGGAAATGCAAATCAAAACCGCAATGAGGTATCATTTCACGTCAGTCAGAATGGCTGTGATCCAAAAGTCTACAAGCAATAAATGCTGGAGAGGGTGTGGAGAAAAGGGAACCCTCTTACACTGTTGGTGGGAATGCAAACTAGTACAGCCACTGTGGGGAACAGTGTGGAGATTCCTTAAAAAAACTGGAAATAGAACGCCATCAGTTCAGTTCAGTTGCTCAGTCGTGTCCAATTCTTTGCAACCCCATGAATTGCAGCACACCAGGCCTCCCTATCTGTCACCAACTCCCGGAGTTCACTCAGATTCATGTCCATCGAGTCAGTGATGCCATCCAGCCATCTCATCCTCTGTCGTCCCCTTCTCCTCCTGCCCCCAATCCCTCCCAGCATCAGNCTGGGATGACCCAGAGGGATGGGATGGGGAGGGAGGGGCGAGGGGGGTTCAGGATGGGGAACACATGTACACCCATGGCAGATTCATGTCAATGTATGGAAAACCACTACAATATTGTAAAGTAATTAGCTTCCAATTAAAATAAATAAATTTATATTAAAAAAAAAAAGACTGCTTCCAGTGCAGGGGGTGTGGGTTTAATCCCTGATCAGGGAACTAAGATCCCAAATGCCATGCGGGGCAGTCAATTAAATAAACAAATATAAATATAAATGGTTGTATTAAAAAAAAAAAAAGATTAGAGATGGAGTGGGTGTGGGGAGAGTAAGGGAAATAATGACAGGGAAGATGTAGGTGAAGACAGAGCCAGGTCGTGGTGAAGCTGAGAGGAAGAGGAAGGTGGGCGGGCATGGGGAGCAGACAGTGAGGGAAGACCCACCTGCTGGATGCATTTGACAGAACTAGAACCAGGTGAAGCGAGTGAGCCACTTGTCCTGGGAGCAAAATTCAGGGCTGTCAAAAATCTCAGTAATACAGATAAATGATATTTTTAAATTGATTTATTTATTTTTGGCTGTGCGGGATCTTCACTGTTGCTCAGGCTTTTCTTTAGTTGTGGTGAGTGAGGGCTACTCTCTAGGCACCATGTGAGGGCTTCTCTTGTTGCACAGAATGGGCTCTAGGTGCGCAGGCTTCAGTAGTTGCAGTTTTCAGACTCTAGAGCACAGGCTCAGTAGTTGTGGTAGATGGACTTAGTTGCCCTCGGCATGAGGGATGTTCTTGGGATCAGGGATCAAACCCATGTCTCCTGCATGGGCAGGCAGATTCTTTACCACTGAGCCACGAGGGAAGTCTGATACATGATATTTTAGTGCAATTGTTAATCTAAACGGATGCAAAAACTCTATGATCAACAAAATATCAAAGTTTTAAACAAAGATGGGATCCATATCCCTGAGTTTTCCTTCTTCCTCAGATTCCAACGTGACAGGGCAGGGTCTTCCTGCTGAGGGGTTTGGGACCAAAGGGAAACACAGGAGGAAAGTCTGGGCCTCCAGTAGATCATTTGATGCCCACTCACACAGTCCAAAGGAAACAAAGGAAAGTGGAAATGACAACATTCTAAGGAAGAACTCAGCTTCAGAAAGGATGGGGTCAGAATGTTACTAAATACTCACATCCCCAGCTTTATGGGGAAAGGAAACTTTCCCCATAAAAACAAAGCCCAAATTTCTTTGAGATATTGCAACATCTCTACATGTACTAGTGTGTGTGATCCTCATAACAACACCAGACATGCTGTGCTTTCAAAGTCCCCGTTTTATAGGTAAGAAAACTAAGAGTGAAGCAACATTTCCAGAACCATGTAGCCAGCAAGAGGTGGGGCAGGACTAAATCCTGACTTCTGAGTAAATCAGCCTCCACGCCATGCTTCCCCCTCAGGCACGCCATGCTTCCCCCTCAGCCACAATCCTGCACTCCATGGTTCTCTACTACTTTAGTACTCTGCTACTCCAAGGTCAGCCTCCACACCTGGGCCCACCTGCACCTGCCTGACACCATCTGCACCTGGGCTGACTTCCCATTTGACCAGAAAGCCAATATTGGAATGAGAATTACTGGGTATGAGTAGCTACAGGGACACTGAGGCTGAGAGTTCCTCAAAACTCTTGAACTAGATGAAGCTACCTTCTGTGCTGGCTAGTTCTTGGCCATCACTGGCACCTAATCATTGTTTGTTGACCCTTCAGTGAATGAATGCACTTTTCCAGCTTGGGCATTGTTGACAATCTGGCCCAGATAATGCTTGTTGTGGGGGCTGCCCTGTGCATTGTATGGTGTTTAAGCATGTCTGGCCTCTACTCACTAGATGCTATGGCACCTTCCAGTTGTGACAGTCAAAACTGTCTCTAGACATTGCCAAATGTCCCTTGAAGGGCAAAAATCAACCGATTAGGAACCAGTGTGTGAATAAATTGGAGAATGAGAGAGTGACTGAACGGCTATTGGCCATCTTAAATGGAAACTGGACCCATTGTGACACTGAGCATACCCAGATGAGTCAGTTAGCAGCCAGAAGGCCCTGGAACATCTTTGTTAGGAAGCCAACATGAAGGCACCGTGACTGCTTTTCCCTACTTGTCAAATGGCCTGTCCATAGCATATTTGCAAAGTGTGACACTTTCGGCAGCAACGAATGACCGATGATGGATCCAGCCCAGGGCTGCACACTCTGTCAATGTTCCAAGAGGCTGCCTGACTTAGATCCAGGCCAGAAACAATTCACTAGTTCTCCTTAAAAGAGCAATTTCCCCTCAGTGTGATGGATGGCCTGCCAATCAGCAGCCACAAACCAACCCTAATTCTCACCCTTCACACAGCTATGCCACTCCAGGGCTTTACAGTAAATTACATGACAGTCAAGAGCAGATTGTGAAGGATGTAAGATGTGGAGGACACATGCCCAAATTCAAAGAGACAAGGCCAATCAAATTTTGTTCTCAGCCCCTGCCCTCTCTCCCAAGACCCAATGTTAGCTGCTGTCTATTTAAAAAAGGTAGAGAGACAGAGGTGTAGCCAGATGGCAGAGTAGGAAGACCCTGAGCTCACCTCCTCCCATGGCACACCAAATTACAACTATGTGCAGTGCAACTATCCATAAGAATGACCAGAAGGTTAGCAGAAATAGAAGTCTACAACTAAAGATGTTAAGAAGGAACCACAGTAAGATGGATAGGAGGCACAGAGAGGCTGTATAGTCAAGACTCACATCTCCAGCTGGGCAACTGACAACAGGAGGATAATTATAACTTCAGAGGTTCTCCCAAAGGAGTGAGTGAATTGAGCCCCACGTTGAGTTCCCTACTCAAGGGATCTTGCACTGGGAAGATGAACCCCTAGAACATCTGCTTTGAAGGTCTTGGGGATTGCATCTGGGAGTCAGAGGGTTGTAGGAAACAGATGCCTCTCTCTCTCTCTCCCCCTATATATATATATATATATGTCAGTTCAGTTCAGTTCAGTCGCTCAGTCGTGTCTGACTGTTTGAAACCCCATGAATTGCAGCATGCCAGACCTCCCTGTCCATCACCAACTCCCGGAGTTCATCCAAACCCACTTCCATAGAGTCGGTGATGCCATCCAGCCATCTCATCCTGGGTCATCCCCTTCTCCTCCTGCCCCCAATCCCTCCCAGCATCAGGGTCTTTTCCAGTGAGGCAACTCTTTGAATGAGGTGGCCAAAGTACTGGAGTTTCAGCTTTAGCATCATTCCTTCCAAAGAAATCCCAGGACTGATCTCCTTTAGAATGGACCTCCTTGCAATCCAAGGGACTCTCAAGAATCTTCTCCAACACCACACTTCAAAAGCATCAATTCTTCGGCGCTCAGCTTTCTTCACAGTCCAACTCTCACATCCATATATGACCACAGGAAAAGCCATAGCCTCGACTAGACAGACCATTGTTGGCAAAGTAATGTCTCTGCTTTTGAATATGCTATCTAGGTTGGTCATAACTTTCCTTCCAAGAAGTAAGCGTCTTTTAATTTCCTGGCTGCAATCACCATCTGCAGTGATTTTAGAGCCCCCCAAAATAAAGTCTAACACTGTTTCCACTGTTTCCCCATCTATTTCCCATGAAGTGATGGGACCAGATGCCATGATCTTCGTTTTCTGAATGTTGAGCTTTAATCCAACTTTTTCACTCTCTTCTTTCACTTTCATCAAGAGGCTTTTTAGTTCCTCTTCACTTTCTGCCATAAAGGTGGTGTCTTCTGCATATCTGAGGTTATTGATATTTCTCCCGGCAATCTTGATTCCAGCTTGTGTTTCTTCCAGTCCAGCGTTTCTCATGATGTACTCTGCATAGAAGTTAAATAAGCAGGGTGACAGTATACAGCCTTGACATACTCCTTTTCCTATTTGGAACCAGTCTGTCATTCCATGTCCAGTTCTAACTGTTGCTTCCTGACCTTTGGTTTTTGCTTCACTAGTACTTTGCTGCTGAGCACGGGCTTTCTCTAGCTGTAGCAAGCAGCTGCTACTCTCTAGTTGCAGTTCATGAGCTTCTCACAGTGGTGGCTTCTCTTCTTGCAGCATGGGCTCTAGGGTGCATGGATTTCAGGAGTTGCAGTATGTGGGCTTAGTTGCCCAATGACATGTGGGATCTTAACTCTCTGGACCAGGAATCAAATCCATGTCCCCTGCATTGGCAGACAGATTGTTAACCACTGGTCAACCAGGGAATTCCCCAAACTCCACTCTTAAGTGCTGTACACAAAATCTCATGTGTTCTGAGACCCAGCAAAGAGGCACTAGTTTGAAAGAAGCCTGAGTCAGACCCACTTGGTGATCTTGGAGATCCTTCCAGAGAGGCAGAAGGCCAATGGGGCTCCTTCTGGAGACTTGAAAGCTGACAGCAAACATTTTCGGGAGCCTATTCTACTACAAAGACACTGGTGCTGACAAGCACCATTTTGGAGTCCTCCCTCTGTCTTATTAGGGCTGAAGGCTTACCTGCCCACCAGCAGACCCCCACACAGTCCCAGGACACCCAGGATGTGAGGCAACCTAGCAGGGTCTTGGCCCTATCCATTGGTGA